>CACSLK010027832.1:4505160-4528176 GCA_902706635.1 Striga hermonthica
TTACTAAAGTATTCTCCATTTTCATGTTATAGTGTTTTGGTGCAGGTATAGTTCCAGTTCACCGGATTTGTTTCTGACCAGACTCTCAGCACGGACTATCTGGAGTCTTTTTCTATTGTATCCTGGAAAACAGATGCTCATACGGGGCAAATATGTTTTAAGGACATTGTGTTCTCACAGGCCTCAATATTTATTATATAGCCATCTTATTTTTATTTTTCCGTTAAAGTTCCCTACAGTGGAGTCGTTATAGGCGTATACCGGTCAAACCCTTGCCACAATTTCTCGCCCATCTGATCATTTCATTGCTTCCCTTCCCGCCCAGACCTCTTGTCGTCAAGTCATCACACTCCTCCACTTTTCTGTTCTTTTCTCGCTTCACATCGACCTGGAGAAAATTAGTAGTCGCTTCTTCCATGTTCATGTACTTGAAACATGGTTCCAGCAACTTGTCATAGGACCTCGCTGGTCACTTGGGATAAGAGTCCAAAACAGACCAGGTCGTAGGTCGTAGTTCCCTGATTAGTCCTCCTGCCATGACCTCTTCCGAGGCCGATGGAACATTTATGCACTATTTAGTATACCGAGTTACGTATTCCCTCAAAGACACTTCGTCTCATATGAATGAGTGTTAGGTATATATATTCACGCTTACGCACACTAGAGAATTGGTTAGTGAACACCGAGTTGAATCCTCATAAATCTTGGATAAACCCAGCTGAGAGCTGTTGAAACTAATCTTGCACAAGTCCTTCAAGTGTCACAAATAATGCCTGACAGCACACCACATTGTTGTACTTGTGCAATACAAACATGTTCCTAAAACTCCTCAGATGTCGAGTTGGGTCTGAGGGGCCATCATAGGACAACCTCATCTCCCAGAACCCATAAGACAACTCAGCATCGAGGATATCTTCTGAAAAAGGTTGCCCATGAAACCACGGACCTCGACGCCCACCAATCTTCTCTTGCAGCTAGCGTAATTGGGCTACCATATAACATATAGTTCGATCTTGCCTGGCCTGTGAAGCAATACTTTGAGAGTTTATCAATCACTGTGGCCTTTTCTCCCTTCTGACCGCAAGAGGCTTATATAAAGGTTAGAGGGAATCCTCTGCTATGCTAGCGTATGGCGCATATATGCTACCATGGCCTCGACGATCATCCTCTTCAACTATGTCCGATTGATTTTGTTGCTCTGCTTCACTTGACATTCGACCGCACCTCTCTCTACCAGCCCTATCTATTTCGTGTGAGTTATGATTCTTTCCCCATCTTTCTCGGTCTCTGTTTCCTTCATAGATCCCAAGCGCAAATGAGGCTGTTTGTCGGCCTGCGTGACCTCCTCCTAAGATCTAAGTGGAGTTCATTATAGGCAAATCACCTTGTTGGTTGGTATGCATGGCATCTCGCTGCAAACTCGCCATCCTAGAGGTGGATCTGACCTCGTAGGTCGCTCTCCCAACCAGTTATCCTCGTAACCATGTTGTATGTTTTTCACTTTTTTCTACCTTTAGTATCAACAAGGTTTCTGCAGAATTTTTGAGGGAAACCTTAGTTTGAGCCCTAATATAACTAGATTGTTCCCAAAGACGACGCCAATATGATAGAAATCTAACAAATAACCCCAGTTGAAGCAGTTGGTTCTCTCTGAATCTCTCGACCTCACCTAACTTCTCCTTCCAAGTACCTGAAAAAGGGTCGGGAAGCTTCTCAACGTAGAGCCTCCAACAATCAAGTTTTTCCATCTGGTGTATAATGTATGTGCGATAATGAATAGAACGTTACTTATTGATAAATATACCTCCACTTTCATTAAGAAAAAATAAAAAAATATACCTCCACTTTCATTAAGAAAAAATAAAAATAAAAAAACTAGTTATATTGTCCTGCAAGAACATAAAATAATGTGGGGTTAACATGTATTATAATTTATCGTATATCAGTTTATCGTAAATAATATAAAATTAACTTGTTCAAGAGAAAATAAAATTTATATGTTTAAATAATTAAAAACTCCTAAAATATTATATTAACATATGTAAAATTATCTAAATATTTTAAAATTATTATTAAAAGATGTGAAGTCACCTACAATTTTTCTAAACTATTTTGAAAAAAAAAATGTCTAAAAATATTAAATTTCACATTTGTATGAAAGATATTTTTTAAACTTTTTTTTTTTTTAAGAAAACATGCCTACAAAATATGAAACTAATCATGTTTTTATAATCTTTTACTTGGCATTCATATTGCACATGCATATATATATTAGAAAATAATTACATGTAATGTGTGAAAGGTGTAATTTTAGATAAAAAAAATACTAATGATTTTAAAGGCAAAATTTTAAAAACAACCCACTGTCTTGGTCATTTTTCAAAAAATGTACATCATACAAGACGTCATAAAAAATAATCCACTAAGTTGGCACTTTAATCAAAATATGTACAAAACCCAACATAATGTACTAAAAGTGATTGTCATTTTTAGTATACTATGTTGGCTACTGTACGAGTTTTGATCAAAGTAGTAACTTAGTGGACCATTCTTGATAACACCATATATGATGGACCTTTTTTGGAAAATGACCAACATAGTGTACTAAAAATGAAATTTAGCCCGATTTTAAAATATACTAATGATTTTTTAAGAAATGTTTTTTTTTTCACGAAACGATAAAATTTTTTAAGAAATGTGTACATATTCAAAATATATTTTTGTACAGAAAATAAGCATAATATTTTTATTTGACATTGTGTGTTACACGTGAATTGTATGACTAAGTATAATTTTTTTTAAAAAAATATAACATAAATAAAATTAAGTATATTACTTTTAAAAAAATAAGTAAATATTTTTTCAAATTTTATTTTAACGGTTGCAAAAAAGTTGTCATCGCATGTAAAATAAAAATTTAGGATAATTAGCCATCACAATTTATTTACGTCTTAAACAAAAAAATCGGGTAATTCAATGTTAGAAATTAATAGTCTGAAGTTAAAAAAAAATATATATATATGTTGTACCAAAAAAATATATATATATATATATATGCAAAAATTACTTGCCCATTTTTGCAAAAAAACAAGTCAGTTATTTCTAGATCAAACAACCTTTCTATACATGTTTTTAATTAAATACCCTTTAAAATTGTGTGGTATAATACTTTAATTAATTATGACTTCAAAAATTACATCACTACTAAATGACTTTATATGTCAATTACATCTAGTTTTTGAAAAAAAAAAAAATGAAGATTGAAAAATCTTAATTTATAACTAACAATTTATTAAATATTATAATAATATCAATTAAAAATTAACTTTATCTTATATGACCTGATATCCGACCTTTGAATTTCATGGAAAAAACAATGTCTAGCAAGTTCTTTTCTAAAAAAAATATTTCAACTGTCAATAGAATCTTAAAAATTTTAAATTTTTGTTGTGCGTAAAAATTTTGATGTGCACATTGCACAATAATTAACGTTAATATTGGCATGTAATATTAACGTGAAATGATGTCTTACGATTACAACTTAGTGCATAAAAAGGCTTCAAAAATAATAAAAACCTTACCTTTAACTTGAGTATCAACAAAACAGTCCCATTAATATATTTGGCAACTCACAATAATTTATTTATCAACCTAATTAAATGAGTATCAACCAAATTTAAATATCCCCGTATATATTAATTCAGAATGTGTTGAGTTTAAGTGACAGACTCGCATGCTTCGGGATTCTATGTGACAAAATTACATACTTCGTTATTAGGCTTGGGTAGATTTTAATTACTTACAAACCAAAAATAATTAGATTCAAATTATCCATAAATATGTTGATTATTTATGGTCATGTTATATGTATTCATTGCATTTTAATATCATTTCTTATTATAACTGTTGAATTGTAAATGTATTTTAAAAGTTAATAGATTTTGTATTTTTTATCAGTGTTACATATATAATATATTAAATTAATCATCTCTTGATGAGTTTCGATTTAACAGCTATATTGTTGTATAAAAAAATAAGTTATATTAATCTTTATAACAATAATAAAATTATTTTTAATATTAATTAGAAAAATATAATTATTTATCATATAATATATTTCGCATGTAAGTCGTACATGTAACAAGTGTTATTCTAAAATATATAATAATATATATATTTGTAAAAAAGTAAATAAAATTTAAAATAATTTTTTTCATTAATTTTAAAATTTAAGAATAATATTTTAATAAGTACCCGTGTAAATACACGGGTGTTGTACTAGTATATATTATAGGCAAATAATTTATCACAAACGTTTTTGCTTTCCCGTTTATTTTTTTGCGGTTGCTTATGGTAAAAAAAAAATCGTTATTTTTTTACTTTGATTAAATAATTATATTTTTTAACTATTCTATCATGTAATAGTTACTATTAAGATTAATTAATTATATTTAAACAATATATGAAAGTTATAAAAGTACAAAAAAATGTATTTGGTGTGTAAGCAACCTGGATCTGGTTCGCACGACCTGATCTGCGTTTTAACTTGTTCGTAGACCGCAAAATGGTTCGTGAGGGGTTATCGGTGGTAGCATTCCGACGATCAAGTTAGTCCACAGTGATGAACACGTTAAACAATATTATAAGACTATAAGTATATAGAGTGTGTAGAGTGCAAATAGACATAGTTCGACAAAAATTTAAAATTGGTTCTCTTTTTCTACCCAGCCATTGACCACTTTCAAACTGGGTCCAATAATTTGACAATTTAATAAAATTTGGTTCTTTTTTATCCACACTTTAGATAAAAACGTGAAGTGGCTTGTATTTTGTTGACATGACATGATTGTAGTTAATGTGGTGGGATTAAATGTTGACATGGCGTGTATTTTATCTTAGTTACAATTAACAAAACTTTTTAAATTGTAAAATAGTCCATAGAATTTATTAAATTTTAAAAAACAAGCCCCTGCAATTTCAAAATTTTAAACACCGAGCCTCCACCGTCCGTCGTCACTGTTCGTCGTCCGCCGTTCGCCGGACGCCTCCGATCGAAAAAATTTGTACATCATCTTGAAGCTCTTCTCATCCTCGTTCATCCCTCAAAATTTCAGGTGAAAATTCTACCGTTATGGTCGTTAGTGTTTCTGATCAAAGTATTTTAATTTGGTCTTCTTCAATTTTCCGGCGATTCATGGCGATTCACGGCGACCCAACAATATCCAAGGACACCTCCGGACTCCCTGGGCCGTCGCGCACCAGATGACGTCCGCCATCTATGGTACGAACGATTTTTCCCGGCGACTTACTTTTTTCGGCAAATACAATGGCCAAGATACATTAAAAAATTAAATAACAAAATTCTCCTTCAAAATAAAAATAGTTTTTCAGCTGAAGAGAATGTGAGGATGGTGCTCGACCGCGGCAAATCGGCGGTCGACTGAAGATAACATGTCTGGTGGGAAATTGCAGAACACGTTTTGTAATTTTTCTTTGTTTAAATTTTTTAGTTCTATTTTTTTTTTTTCTGTGCAGAGAACGTCAGGATGGTGCTCGAGCGGCGGCAAAGCGGTGGTCGGCTGAAGATAACATGTACGCGAGAAATTGCAGAACTTGTTTTGTAATTATTCATTGTTTTAATTTTTTAGTTCTATTTTTTTTCTGTGCATAACGTGAGCATGCCAACCTGTTTTAGTTTTCTGTTCTTTTTTTTTTGTAGTTTTAATTAATTATTTGGCTTCCACCATGGTATAACTATTTTTCACATGGCACAACTGAATTATTAAATAAGATTGAAATCGACACGTCACGCCATGTCAGATAAAAATTTGCTATGTCACGCCACATCACGTTTTTATCCAAGGTGCGGACAAAAAATGATCAAAATTGTCAAATTATTGGAGTCAATTTGAAAGTGATCAATGGCAGGATGAGTTTAGAGGACCAATTTTGAATTTTTGCAGACATAGTTCACCCCTTTATATAGGGGTGTTAATTTGTCGCCCAATACTGCCCTGATGAGCTGCCTAGACTGCTAGAACTGCCCGTTCGTACTACCCAAAATGCTCAATACTGTTAGGACACATGACTCAATTCATGTGTGTTCTTATCTTAATAATGTTCATTCTTATCATTTAGTCTTCCAAATTAGACGGTCTAATCATACGACTGACTTGATCTCTCGTGAGGCAGATTGTCTTTCAGACTATGTTCGTGTACAATAACTCCTAGGTCGATCCTTCGACCAGTATATAGAACATCAAACTCAACCGACACATGGCGAGAATCGCATGAAACATATTGTAAACGCTCAATAGAGTGGGTAGAAAATCGTAATTTCTTTTTAGCTTCATCGTAATTAAAACTGTAAAACAACTCAAGGGTTAGATATTTCAGGGAATGAAATTTAGATGACATGCAATCATCACCAAACAACGAGGCATTGACTTTAACGTTGCATAGAATCAGACATGTCAGACTGCAGAGTGTCATAAAATGTGGATACCAAACATATTCCTTTAAAATTGGAAATTCCGGTCAGAGACAATTTTTCAATCAAAGGACAGGACAACAATATTTCTGAGACAGCACAAGGGTTGATATTCACATCCTTCAAGTTAAGGTATTCGAGCTTCGAACATCTTACCTTTTCATCCAGAACCAGGTCGTTAATCGTGTACCCCTCCACAGATAAACCGACGAGGTTCTCAGCTCCCAACACCTCACGCGGCAAAAAGGGTTTCCCTCCACGGGAACCATTGAGCTTTAAACCGAGATGTTTGGCACCCAATCTCAGTGCTGTCAGAACCAATTCATAGGAAGGAGTAAATGCTTCATACGAATTGGTTCTAATAGAATCAATTTAATTATACTAAGAATTAATTTAATTAATTTAGTCTTTCCTACGAATTGGTTCTGATAGCACTGGGATTGGGTGCCAAACATCTCGATTTGAAGCTCAACGGTTCCCGTGGAGTGAAACCCTTTTTGCCGCGTGAGGTGTTAGAAGCTGAGAACCTCGTCGGCTTATCTGTGGAGGGGTACACGATTAACTACGTGGTTCTGGATGAAAAGGTAAGATGTTCGAAGCTCGAATACCTTAGCTTGAAAGATGTGAATATCAACCCTCGTGCTGACTCAGAAATATTGTCGTGAAAAATTGTCTATGACCGAAGTTTTCAATTTTAGAGGAAGATGTTTGGAATCCACATTTTATGGTACTCTGATATGCAGTCATAAGATGACATATCTGGTTCTATGCAATGTGAAAGTCGATGCCTCGTTGTTTGGTGATGATTGTCTGTCATCTAAATTTCCTCCCCTGAAAGATCTAACCCTTGAGTTGTTTTACCTTTTTAATTACGATGAAGCTGAAAAGAAATTAAGATTTTATATCCACTCACTTGAGCGTTTACAATATGTTTCACGCGATGCTCGCCATGTGCCGCTTGAGTTTGATGTTCCATGTATTCGTAAATTTACATTCAACAATGAATGTTCTGAAGTTCCTCATGTGGTTATTGATAAATTTCAACTGAATGGGAGTCTTATGTAACCATGAGCCATTTTCATCTCGGTACTTCGATGTTTCTTGGGCTGAGTAAGTTCTTCACACAGTTGAGCCAATCCAAACTTTATCTCACTCTCAAAGGCGATCGTGTGGACTGGGCTGACTACGAGTTCGAGTAGTTACAAGGTTTACCCCATACACTCCAACTCGAGATTTTAACAATAAAGACCGAACATCTAACGCCTTCAACCTGTAAAGCTCTTTTTGATGGCTTGTTTCGGTTAGGCAGCCCAAAGTGCATAACTCAACATCTACCTTCTGTGGGGAGATTTGGCAATGAGCGATGTGTAACCTATGATTTCCTTTGCATGATACTCGGGCGATTAACGAAGGTGCACTTTTCGTACCCATTTCAGTCTTAGTATGGTCTGCATGGTCTCGAGGTGGCTTACGTGCAGAATCCTACTGACGAGGCTGTTGGTGTGTGGAGACGTCTGACAGTGGATTTGTGCTCGGATAGTCCTATTTTTGCAAGCCAGGAGAATCATGTGAAGAAAGTTCGATACTTATTGAAATGGAGGGAGGCTTGGCTTAATGTATGTAAGCATGTTATTGATTGCTTTGTTGCTTTTCGTGTTTTTCTTCTCTCTAGAGCCATTAATCATCGAGTTAATCAGATCAATCGCTGGTAGCAGTAATAGTATGGTTGCTAATTACTTCATTACTCTTGCTTATTGATTTCTTTCCATGTTTTCTTAAGTTTGATTTATTATGGGTAGTAAATTACTTTATATATATATATATATATATATATATATATAAAGGTTTGGCACTTACCTGAAATAGCAACTAAAATCCCGCCCAAAAATTTAGAACTTACTAATCTTGGTAATTTTTTCAAAATTTTTGAAAAATACCGCCATTAAATCATTAATATAATATTTTAAAATACAGAATAAAATTTCAAGATTTGTTGACTAAATATACTTTGTTACCTGCCAAATGCTCTTGAATAAAATTCGGTAACCTTTTAGGCTAGCACGAATAAATTGCATAAAATCTCTTGATTTGTTTAGGAAGATTTCCTATTCTCTTAAAAATATATTTTGATTTGTCAACTTGACATCCCATCATGAATTTTTCAATACATGGTTTTCGGCATCCCAACTAACTTTATATTTTTACATAAATATATAAACGAAAATACTATTATTTTAAAATTTATATTTTAAATAATTATAAATATCTTTAGTAAAATTACTTTAATTTATTTTTCTAAATAATTTATTTTTATTGTTATTCTCATATTTTGATTAAAATTAAGTTAAAATTTATTTTTTAAACATTTAAAATAAATTTCATTAAGCTTTTGATAAATATAAATTATGAAATAATTATCTTATTAGATAATTTTTTTAAGATATTTTATATTTTTTATTATAAGTGCTTAAAAATATTTTTTCTTAAAAAAGTATTGTAGTTTACATAATTATGTCAAAATACAAAGTGATCTAGAGTCTTAAATTGAAAAGTAAAATGTAAAAGTATGTCTTATATTGAGAATAACTTAAAAGTGAAACCCTCAATCGAAAAAGTAAAAAATGTAGACCCTATTATGACACAATATCCAAAAGTCAGGTCATACAATGGTATTTCTCCTATAAATATTTACATCTAAGATACCTTAATTAATCAAATTTATTTAACAATTTATAAAGTATTTCAAATAACCATTTATAATAAATTCATTTTTAAGATACCTTAATTAACTCAAGTCATGTTAATTGGCTGATTTACCCAAATATGGAAATTTCGTTTGCAATAGCAATTATGTGTCTTGGTAAAAAAAATTCAACAAAATTGTAAAATTTATTGTTTAATAAGTGTTCTGTATTTTTCATGTAACTCTTTTGTGAAATACATTTTCAATATACTTACTTACGCAAATTGTGTAAATGCGATTGATTTATTCAATCTGCAAATAATTACTACAATTATGAAAATATTAACAACAGTAATTAATTTTGCAATTTGCAAAAAAGCTGCTCTAAAAAAATTGTGCTAATGGTAATTTTTATTTATATATTATTTAATAAATGTTATTCATTTTTGTCTGTATTTAATTGCTCAAATGTAGATAATTAATGAAGTAATTAGACAATAAAATTTTCAATTTTGAAGATACCCTAATTACACGAATCGTGTAAGTTCGGTTGATTTATTCTAATATAATTTCTTATAAATTCTAAAATAATTGCGTTAATGGCAGTTTCTATTTAATTATTTATTTAATAACTATTTTTTGGTCTTTTTTTATTTTTTGTCTATAATAAACACGAGTCTTGATTTTGTTTTGTACGTTGGACAATTAATTTTGTGGTTAAATTGAATATCATTTTTTGTATTTTATCGATAATGTATGAAATCGAATTATTTGGCATACCATATATTGATCCAATATAACCACATCATGATAATAAATGGTATCGCAATATTTTTTTTTCCGTATTGCTAAGCATTTTACTCGAAAGAAAGAAAAATCTGGAGAATGTTATGGTCGAATCTTCTTTGTTGTGCGTGGAACATAGCAAATTATTTGGTGTATGTGCGCGTGTGTTGGGGGGTGTATAAAGTTTTTTTTTTTTTTTTACTTAAATCACATTATAGTCAAATCAAATTTCTGAATTAAAATTTTAAAATGACATCTATTGTTGAATAAATATAATGAAACTAATAAGTTACTTGCACCGTACGGGTCGTGTATTAATTTTAAATAGACATGTTTTATGTACTTTTGCACAATTTAAATTTCATATAACATTTCAACAAATTAATATAAGTAAATTGTATTACATATTTATTTCATATATTTCTATTTATAAATATTATTTAATGAATATTTGTAATTTATAAATATGTCTTTCGAGTAATTTAATATAGGTAATTTAAGTTTATCACATACATATTGAAGAAAACTTGGGGAAAAATACCTTAATGTCTTCCGAGTTAACGTATATCTGATTGACACGAAGATGGAGACTGGCGGCGAATATAGCTCGGACAATCCAATCAGTTTTCGAGCCGAATGCTGCCTGTTCATATGGAGTGGTAGTCGTGACGATGATGGAATCACCATGCACATTAGCAATTCGGGTAGTGGCCGCTGTGAGCTGACTGGCCGTCCTTTGCCTGTAAGAATAATCGATAGTGGCATATTAACTGGGTCCAGTCAATTAAATTAAAATATATATATATATATATACATAAAATATAAAATAAAAAAAATGTCATAGAAATAGGGAAATGACCTGTTTCTCAATTTCAACAATCTGTTGTGAAGGCAGACTGATCTCAGCTTCATGAATTTCTGAGTGGGTCAATGCCGACGTGTTTACATTGTTCTTCTTGGCATAGTCAGAAAGTATCAGATCTCTGAGGGCAACTTCAACCTGCAGGTCATAAAAAGACAGGGAATATTAGAAATGCAACCCTCATTACCATAGAACAGGAGATGATATGCAATTAGGTACAGCTACATATACAACTCTACTGATGAAGCATGAATAGGAAAAGGACCCATTTATCTTTTGAAGTAACAGATGACCCCTCGACTTACTATGCTTTTTTTTAACAATGGAACATAGCGAAAGTCTTGTCAGGCATTAGCAACAATTTTGCCTTCTCATTGTTGACACGAAGACCATCTGCAGCTCTGTGGCTCTGTGGCCTTCAGGATCAGATAGCCAAATTTCTGAATCTTCAAGCAGGCCTGGAAAGGCAGTTGAAGCTCACTTCCTTTGATTACGATATTTGGGAAATCAAGCAAGTGCACTTCAAGAGGATCCAACATTCCTTTCCGTGTCACAATAATTTGTTCCGGGTGCTCTTCAGCAGGCAAAGGCCGGATGAGAGCAACAACTTCTTCAACAAGCACAACAGAGGAAAGTGATAAGTTCTATGTCCAAACTGCATTATAATTGTTGGTACCAAAAATAATTTGTAACTGTACTTGTAGTAAAGAAGAAAATTTTAGTAAAGAAGCTAATGAAGAGAAGAAGCTTGAACTGTTTTCTTATTCAAAATATGTCACCTACACATTCAATCCGAGCACACATCCCCCTATATATTAATTCAGAACGTGCTGAGCCTAAGTGGCAGGCTCGCATGTTTCGGGATCCTATGTGTCAAAATAACATGTTTCGGTATTGGGCTTAGGTAGATTTTAATTTACTTTCAATCCAAAAATAACTAGGTCCGGACTAACCATAAATATGTTGATTATTTATGGTTATGTTACATGTATTAATTTCATTTTAATATAACTTCTTATTATAACTATTGAAATGTAAATGCGTTTTAATAGTTTATAACTTTTGTATTTTTTATCAGTTTTACATATATAATATATTGAATTAATCATCTCTTGATGAACTACGATTTAACATCTATATTGTATATGTTTAAAAAAAGATAAATTATATGCATCTTTCTAATAATTAAAAATAATTTATTTTAATATTAATTAGAAAAATAAATTATTTAGCAATTAGTATATTTATATCTCAAGTAGTTATATGATATAAGTTATAAAATTTACTATAATATAATACATGTAAGTCACACAAATAACAACTATCATTCTAAAATATATAATAATATACTTTTTTGTATAAAAGTAAATAAAATTTTAAAATTTTTCTCATTAATTTTTAAATTTAAGAATAATTTTTTTACAAACATCCGTGTAATACACGGGATTTGTACTAGTATATATATGAAGTAAAAAAAATCTCTAGAGTCCAATTATTACAATTGCCAACTAATGACAACCAACTTCCAACTACAACAACAACAACAACATACTCAGTATATTCCCAACTGGTTGGGGTCTAGGGGGTCAGTTGTACGCAGACCTTACAAGGAGGCTGTTTCCGTAGCGACCCAAGGTGCATTGCGTTGTTTGATATATTTTTTTCTAGAAACTTCACTAATAGAAAAAGCACTAGAATTTAATTGAGCCATTTGATCTAGTCCTTAGCACTATGTCAGGAGAATTGTCAACAATGACTCTTCTAGCTCCATTTGCAATGGACAACCAACTTCCAACTAATTAACAATAAATTATTTCATTAATTATTTTAACAACAACCAACTATGCATTAATTATTTTAACACTAGCCCTTAATGCTTATTTGGTTAATTCCAAGTTTTTCGCGTACAGCCTCGAATCTTGGTCGTGGTAAAGCTTTTGTAAAAAAATGTGCAAGTTGATCTTCAGTGACGACATACGTGAACTCTATCTGCTTGTAATTAGTTGCTTCACGTAGAAAGTGATATTTGATAGCAATGTGTTTGGTTGTGTTGTGATGTACTGGATTTTTCGCCATTGCTATCACAGACTTGTTTTCGCAGTATATCTCTGTTGGACTTTCTTGGTGTTCACCCATGTATCCAAGAATATGCCTTATCTAAATAGCTTAACCTGTTGTTAGTGCTGCTGCAACGTACTCTGCCTAGGATTGCGCCACACAGTCTTGCTTTTTAAATGACGACGAGAATATGCCTGAGCCAAGTGAAAATGTGTAGCCTGAGGTGCATTTCATGTCATCAGTTGATCCAGCCCAGTCACTATCGGTGTAACCGACCAGTCTTGAGTCTTTGTTATATTCGTACTGGATTCTGTAGTCTTTAGTACACTGCAAATATCGTAGTATTCTCTTCGCTAGTGAACTTGGCTCGGACTTTGCATGGACCTTGACAGTAGACTTGTTGTGTACATGATATCTGGTCTTGTGGCTGTTAGATATAATAAGCTTCCAATCAGACTTCGGTATGTGGATTTGTCTGCATTTGGTGTACCATCTTCTTTGCTGAATTTTTCGTTCGCTACCATGGGAGTAGCCACAGGTTTACAGCCGTCCATTTTAAACCTTTTTAGTAGATTACCTGTGTATTTCCTCTGTGAGATAAATATCCCATTTTCTTCTTGGTTTACCTAAATGCCAAGAAAATAGCTCATTTGCCCAAGGTCTGCCATCTCAAAAGTCTTCATCATATCTTCTTTGAATTCCTTAATAATCCCCTCATTGTTCCATGTATAAATAAGATCATCTACATAAAAAGAGACAATGAGTTTGTTGTCGTAACCTTGAGTCTTGATGTAGAGTGTTGGCTCAATATGACTGGTGAAGTATTCATCAATTCGGCAGTACCAGGCTCGTGGGGCTTGTTTCAATCCGTAAAGCGCCTTGTTTAGTTTTAGGACTTTGTTTTCTTGTCCTTCTGCCACGAACCCTTGAGGTTGTTCGATGTAGATCTCCTCTTCCAGGTAGCCATTGAGAAATGCAGACTTGACATCAAGTTGATAGATTCTCCATTTCTTCTGAGATGCAAGTGCAATTAGAGCTCTTATGGTGTCTAGCCGAGCAACAGGAGCAAAGGTATCGTTGTAGCCGATCCCAGGCAGTTGTGAATATCCTTTAGCAACCAATCGTGCTTTATGTTTTTGGATTGAGCCATCTGGGTTAAGCTTCGGCTTGTAGACCCACTTAACTCAAATGACTTCCTTGTTGTTTGGTGGATCGACCAACTCCCAAATTTTATTCTTCTCGATCATCCTGATTTCTTCCTCCATAGCTTTTACCATTCTTTTTTCCTTACTGCTGCTTCAAAGCTTTCAGGTTCTATCGTGGCAAAATTGCATGTCTCGTAGATCTCCCTGAGTGTTCGTACTTTTCTCGGTGGTGTCTCTGGGGACGACTGTTCGTCATTTCATGGTGTTGTTGTCCTCGAACTTGAAGATTGTGGAGCTAGAGGTAATTGTATACCTTCTGCTTCATCTTCATGTTCTTCTGGTATGGTATTCTGCCTCCGCCGTGTAGGTACCATGATATTTTGGTATTTCACTTTTTCTTCCTTCCAGTTCCCCGCAGCATTTTCATCGAACTCGACATCTCGACTGATAATTAGTTTACGTCTTGGGGATGTAAATTATGTATCCTTTAGATTGAGGGGCATATGCCTTTTACAGATTTCTCCTCAAGTTTGTGTCTCTTTTCCTTTGGGATGTGCACGTAGCAGATACTCCCAAAGACTCGTAGATGTTGGACTGATGGCTTTCGTCCACTCCAAGCTTCTATTGGAGTTTTATTTTGAACAACTTTAGTAGGGCACATGTTGAGTAGATAGACGACAGTGTATACAGCTTCTGCCAAAATTCTTTTGGCATGTTCTTCTCTGCAAGCATTGTCCTGGCCATCTCTAATACGGTTCTGTTTTTCCTTTCTGACACTCCGTTTTGCTCTAGAGCATAGCCGACAGTTAACTAATGGTTGACTCCTTCATCCTCGCAGAATTTGTTGAACTCCTTGAATGTATATTTTGTTCCTCGATCACTCCAAAGTACTTTAATTCTTCTTCCACTTTGATTTTCGAAAGGCTTTTGAATTTCATGAAAATAGAGAAGACTTCGGATCTTTCTTTCATGAAGTACACCCAAGTCATTCTTGTATAGTCATCAATAAATATTGATCTTCTTCGGCTTTTAGTGCTGCTTCTATGAATTTCCAACAGAGCGGAAAATTTCTCCATTGTTGCATTTTTTCTACAGCTATGGGAGTATTTTTATTGTCATAAATGGTGCAAGAGTTATTTTGGAATAGTAGCGAATATCCTCTTTCCACCATTTGTCCCACACTGAGTAAATTAGTATCAAATTTTGGTACTAGCAGCACATCTTCAACAAGACGAGTACCTTTTTTAGTTTTGACCTCAATTGAGTTTTTGCCTTCAACTTCTACTAAAAATTCCATTGCCCAACCGAACTTGTGATTTTACTGATCTATCAATATTTTTAAAATTTCTTCTCATCTTCGGTCATATGGTTACTGCAGCCGCTATCTAGGAACCAAATATCATTTTTCTCTTCTGATGTTGCATGTGTTGCACAGAATAACAAATTTTCTCCTCTTTCATTTTCTTCAGAGAAATTTGTTGATATATTTTGGTACGGCAATTTTTCTCCATATGACCGAATTTACCACAATTTTTACATTGAGGTTTATCTAGGTACCAACAATCCTTCTCAAGATGGTTGGTCTTTTTGCAAACTCCACAAGATGGATATTTTTCTTTTTGTTGATTATTATTATTATTATTATTTCCACCTTGATTTTTATTTTTGTTATTTTCTCCAAATCTTCTTCCCCCAATTTTAGAATTCTAAGACCGTAAATTTGATTTTGACTGAAATGCATTTTCGACTGTATCATTTTCACAGATACTCAGTCTTTTTTTATAGGCTTTAAGTGAACCTATTAATTTTGTCAATGACAGATGATCCAAATCTTTAGTTTCTTCCGTCGTGGTGACGATAGGATCATATTTGACTGGTAGAGTAATTAAAAATTTTTCTACCACCCTTTTGTCAGTGATATTTTCTCCATATGCTTTTAATTGAGTTACTACTTCTCTTAATTGAGAATAGTAATCTTTTACGGTCTCAGATTCTTTCATCTTCATATTTTCCAAATCTCTTCTTAGATTTTGCAATTTCAGATGACGTACCTTGTCACTACCCTGATATTCTTCCTTGAGAGTATCTCACGCCTCCTTTGATGTCTGTGCTCCACTAATTCTTGGAAACAGGGACTCCGTCATGGCCATTTGTAGTGTGAAAAGAGTCAAACTGTCTTTTTCCTTCTCCCGGTCGAATTTTTCTTCGTCCGCCGTAGACAAAGTGGATGTCATCGAGGATAATATACCCGTTCTCGACAATATTCCATAGGCCTTGAGACGTAAAGTATGTTCTTATTTTAGTGGCCCAATAATTATAATTTTCGCCGAAAAAAATGGGAATTGGTATTTGATGGGCGTTTTGGGAAGTGGCCATTTTAAAAATTTTAGTAGGCTATATGAAAGTAGGAGAATATGTGAAAGTAGGGTATTTGAACAAGATATGTAAAAATAAAAGGATATTGAAAAATAATCTCCCGGCTAGTGATCCAATCGGACTCTGATACCACTGTTGGTATCAAAAATAATTTGTAATTGTAATTGGATAAAATTGTAGTAAAGGAGAAAATTTTAGTAAAGAAGCTAATGAAGAGAAGATGCTTGAAATGTTTTCTTATCCAAATTTGACCTACACATTCAATCCGAGCACACACACACACACACATATAAATATATATATGTATATATATATATATATATATATGAAGTAAAAGAAATCTCTAGAGTCCAACTATTATAATTGCCAACCAATGACAACCAACTTCCAACTAATTAATAATAAACTAATCATTAATTATTTTAACAACCAACTAAGCATTAATTATTTTAACAATAATGAAAATGGAAACCAAGTAAGCAGCACTCATAAAACGAACCTTCAAAAATAGTAGCCCAGTTCTCGGGTTAAATATGAAAATGGCACCGTTGATGGGTTTTGTCGTAAGATTTCCCTCAGATATCTTGTGTATCGTGACATGATACACATTCGTGTCATCCACAACCAGATTATCCGATTCCTGAATATTTCCCCATAATTTTGAGATGACAAGTTGGGTTCTGTAGGTTCCGAAGAATACAATTGTAGCCCTTTTCTAATGCGCTCTCTTAAAACATACAGGGCTGGATTAGAATGCATGCACAAAAATGCATATATAATTAGCCAAGTCTATTTCCATCATAAATAATATCTCATTGTTTAGAACTGCAATAAAGATGACAAGTTAAACCGTAACTTGGAATATATAAAATATAAATGTGTATAACCTTCATGATCTTGTTCAAGGCCTTAGAAAGCAAAGGCTTCAACCCACTGAACCAATTTCTATACGCAGAATACAGATTATAAGCTAAATCAATTGCAATTAGGATCCCTGCAAATAACATAATACGAGTTAAAACTTTAATATGTACAACAATTATCATAATAGATGACATAAAGTCATAAACTAAAACCATACCCGTTGGCGATGGATAGGTCATCATATTGTCTGCAGTATAGTCTATAAACCTTGCCCAGGTGTACTGCTCAATACTATGGGAATCATAATCACCCCACTTAAGCTTCACATCTATCCAGAACTTATTACTACCATCTTCTTCGTTAAACACATCTTATGACTTGGCAACAAAACTAGGCTTTGACATGGGCCAGCCTTGTCTAGCAAAGAGTGTGATATCAGCACATGAGCTGTTCAGTCTGTAACTCTTTCTAGGGTGGATATTTTCTTTCTGTACAGTTTCGATCTTGAGGGCATTCAGCTCTTGATCCAAAACCTGGCAAAGATCCATCACCACACTCTTGTGTATCTTCTGCCACAAGTGGTCACGGAATATCTGAATCAGAGATATCTTTAGATTTAATATCTTTCGATGCATGTAAATCCCGGTGAGATCCAGCTGTACTTGGAAATACATGTACATTTGCTCTGTTGATAGTAGGCAACCACCAAAGAGTAAACCTCCTGTTAGGAATTTGATCAAGTCCAGATCTCTGTGCGTTCGTCAATTGCTTGTACTTGATGGACTCCTCAAAACCTGAAGTCTTCTCCCAGAAAAGACCCTCCCATGTTGGGAAACTGAACCATAAAGAAATACTAAGACCAGCATAGTCACACAAGATAACTTTACTAGAACAATTTGGGACCATGAAAACAAAAACCCTGCAGATTCTCGTGTATGTAATGTTCGCTAGATAGATCATCACAAAAATAGAACGCAGTCGAGCCAAAAACCAAGCATTACAACTTACAAACTACACATTCGACCCCAATGTACAAAAATGTTTAACAAACTGCAGAGGCAGCTCAAAAATGAAAATGTTTAGAAAGTAATGATTTGTACTGAAAGAGTGGCACCAACAGATATGAACTTTATGATACTTATACTATATAAGCAATTTAAGACGCACACACACACATCGAAATGCAGGATGGGGATAAACAAAGAGCATAAAGAAATGCATGATCGTACTATGTTCCCTTGAACAGTGTGTGTTCAAGAATTTCTTCGACTCCTCCCAGAGCCTGAATAACGTCAGTTTGGTAATTGTTCAAGTTCCACAACTTTCCATCATGCCTCTGGTGTGTCCACCAGAATGGATTCTGTTTCAGCACCTGATACTGCTGAAACTCTGTTCTCACTCGCCATCCTTTGTCATATGCAAGGGTGTGGCGGTCTTTCTGAAAAAGGGTGTTGATTCGAGGAATCCCACGACCCCATGAATACTGAAAAGTAAAGAGTGTTTTAACATGTGAGTGTGTTTATAAGTAATAATCAATGTCAAATACAAATGGAAAACAACAAAGCAACTAACACCCTACTGAACCGAACCCTGACGGATGGCAAACAACAAGACCAATAGAAGGCTCGAACAAACTACCCAATTCATGATAATAATATCCACAAACTTAACCGTTAAAAGCCACCCAGCAAAAGAAACAAGGATGAAGATACAAATGACCAAAAGAATAAATGGAACAACTCACTTCCAGGTCCTCCAGGGTTAATCGCCGATTCTGGGCCTGTGCTTCCTGCCCCTTCAATGCATACTCAGCCCAAACACGCTGAGAATCAATGAACTCACTCTCCCATGACTGCCAGGGTCAAAGCAAATGCATCAGAGAACGATGATACAACCATAAACATAAATAAAAAAAAATGAATTACAGAGAAATTAAAGAGTTCACATACCTGAATGTACCGATACAGATTAGGAATCAATTGATCTTCCTCGTGACTCATTCCACTCCCAAAATGTGTTCTCCCAACATCAGTCTGCTTACTATACCGAAGGTCACTCTGGGGAATTGATATGTGGCCCATAGACAACATTCCAAGTCCTCCAAATTCTTTCGGTGTGTAGAAGATGACTGGGGGAAACCTGATATCAACAAGTTTGGTAAGTTTCTAGAAGTCCAAATAGAGCGCAAGAACTTACACAAGTCAAACGGATTCATTTTACCTGCTAGGCATTTTTTGAGTTCAACCCAATCTTAATACGAGTCTGGATCTTATTTTCACATTCTACCAGCAGATCCAGCAACTCTTGCGTGTGAACAGTTGCTTCACGGAAATAAGTCATGAGCCCTGTAGCAAAATCAAAGGTTTTCAGCATGGAACACCTGAGGTACGAGCTAGTTTCAAATACTAAACGCAATTAATATGTACCTATAAGCGCCGTATTCCACTTGGTGACAATCTTGGTGAATGTTTTCGAATCTGAGGACATGAGAATTCGGTTCACTCGATTCTCAAATATCTTAATGTGTTCATCATCTACCCTTAAGAAAGCAACAGCAGTGCGTTCTTTAGTCTGTTCATTCTGCAGATACCAAACTCCATCATTTGAGTTGCTAAAAGCCTCCAGGGTCATTCTTATCATGGGCAATATGCGCACTTCAAAACCACACCTGCAGTTCAAATAATAAAAAATGAAGAATGTACTAAGTTATACAGGAGGATCACTAAGTGGAGAGGAGACTGAAAATTATTCATATAACTAAAGGACTAAACATACATGCCGAACAACAAGTTCGGGTTATCTTTGCTGTATACAGACACGAAGCTGTTCTCCCATTCAAGGGTGGTAATACTCCGAGGAAGGCGGTTTTTCATGTCCCAAAAAACACTGCTTCCAAGATTCACTGAAACAAGAATACCAAGATCGATTAGCAACATGATAATATCAAGAAAACCACTTATATTTATTATCTGATCAAAGCACATGCAGTTACATAAATTGCATACCATCATGCTTCATGAGCCGCATTCTATCAGCTCTTGGCCAGCATTTCTTATTGTTATAACCAACCATATTTTCATTGTTCGGATCAGGGTGTTTTGTGAGATACCGTTGGATAATATCCCTAGCCTCCTCGTGAGTGAAGCGGAACAATATATGCACCTTATCAATGTATCTCGAGTATAATCGAATTGGATGCCGGGTTTCTACACTGGTGTCATGATAAGTAATAAACTCATTCGTCATTTGTGGTGGTCCAGCTATTTCACTGGCTCGAGTCAGACCAAGAAGCAAGAGATCTAAAACAAGCCCATAGTACTGCCCGACAAATGAAGCAAACTGCAGACCACGTATGACCCCATACGAGTTTGTATGACTCATATCCCTGTATGATAATACAACATTGTTCTTTGCAGTGACATAATCAGCAATATTATGGTCAAGAACCAGACGCAGAAGCCTGAAAAAAAAAATAAAAAAATAAAAAAAATAAAAAATAAAAATGAAACAGAATCAGTATAAAAGATACGTTCAGTTGCAAAACATGGGAAGGCAAGTCAATTAAAAGCATTACCTATTCAGCATGGTTAAATCAATCTTCTCAAAAAAATTCTCAAACTCTGTTTGCAACATGACAACACATTGTCCCTCACTGGTGTCCCATATCCCTTGTAAGTTGTTTATTCCCTGGCACCATTTGTAAACTAACAATGGTGATGGTTCTGAGTCAGCCGGCTTGATCCAATTCGGGAAAAGGTTGCGTTTATCACCCTCATACCACAGGTACTGATCCAAATACGCATCAATCATCTTCTCTAGAAGTTCAAACTCATTGACAGGAATCAGATAGCTATACAGATCCATGAACTCAATCCCAACCTGCAAATCCAACATTATTCGGATAAGAAACCTCACAAAGAATAAAAAAATAGAGACAAAAAAAAAAAGGTAAAAATAACTCATGCTGAAAAACTTTGAGCAAGTTATCGGGCTGCAGAGACATTTCAGGTGAATTATCTTACAACTTACTTCTTTAAAGGCACGCTGTGTTAGCAAATGACGTTTTATGCGGGACAAAGCCTCATGTGGATTATAATAGGCCTGCTCAATCAAACCCAATTCTTCTTTTTGTAGCTGGTTTAACCTAACAGCCACACTATAAGACTCCTTCAACCTTTCCAGAGAAAGAATAAGGAGCTTTGTATCATGCTTGTAAGACAATGGAGGAAATGGAATCGGAGAAAATCTTCTAGATTCCAGCCAATGCACAGTTGTCGTGTAAATGGCCACTGCTTCTTCTGGTGTGACATAGGGACCGTCTTTCAAGTAATTGTTCTGGCGTTCCTGCAACCAGAAGTGGGATTGACACATCAACAAAAGCACTCTATTGAAATATTTGGTGCTGATTTCCGATACCAGTAACAATAACAATAGAGCAAGGAGGATAGTGTACAAACCTGTTCAGCCTTCAACCAAAGACGGGTTAATCTTCCATGATTCTTTCGGCATACGGTCTTGTCTACTCTGGCTCCCCTTCTAATACGTTCACGATTATAGTGAGCAACATTAGTCCACCACTCCGCTTTTAATTTGACATAACAAAGTATCATGTTCTCAACTGGAACACGTAAACCAGGTACCTTTCATGACAAAAAAGAAAGAAGACATTAAAAGACACGACAATAAGAGAGTGAGTGCGTAGAAAGTAGTTTAAACAGCTGAAAGTACCTTCCAAGGAATATTGGCTTTCCAGCAACGCCATGCTTCACTCAGATGCTGCAAAATTGCTCTTCCTTTACTTTCCCTCATACGTTCTGCAAGAACAAAAATGAGCATACTCAACAGAATAAAGGAACACATGCAACATGCTTAATAAACAAAGGACATATGATAGGATGCTTGCTTGCCTGGCATTGCATCAAGAACATCTTGCATCACAGTATCACGAAACTCCAAATCGGAGTGGCGTTCAACTTGCTGCTTTGTCACAGTTTTAGCAACTCCTCTGGAATCTTGTCCTTCAAATTGCCTAGTCAGCAAATTCCCTAGCCACCTTTCAAGGAGAGGAATTATGCCACAGAGGAAAAACAACCATACTCTCCACATGGGTGCCCAAAAGTCACACTTATGACTCTTCTTGCAGGATCCAGTATGAAAACGAGAATTAATTAATATGCTTCAAGTCTTTGCACATTCGGATCTGCCGCAGTACTCGATACTTGTATCGGTACATACCCGTTAATTGACCAACATGTGAAAATATGTAGTACAACCCTTTAGCCAACTCATATGCATCGACCTTACCCAACCGGAACTGGATATTCGCATCAACTACAAGCTTTGTAAGATGCAGAATTTCACGACAAAGGTGGAAGGCATTACCCAATCGTGATTCTTTGTGTTCCTTAGTTGTAAGTGTCTTCAGGGGTTTCAAGTTAAAATTGTAGTCAAAATGGAGGTAATTCAGATTTTTCCTATGGATCAGCAGGTCCAGCAGATTGTATCCTTGCTTACAAACTTGTAGGTCTGCTTCAGCCCAATCAAGTTCAGTGGCCTGGAAAAACTTTGTGGCTTGGAGAGACCTTAAGAGGTGCCTCTTCTTCTGAGGCTTAGGCAGTCTATGATGCAGTTCATTCAACACAAAGGATTTCAATAATTTCTGGTAACTTACACGAACTTTGACAGGGTGTGACTTGACTGCCGAATAAACAAATAAGAACAAATAGAATTAAAAAAAAAAAAAAAAAAAAAA
>CACSLK010027832.1:4534294-4548971 GCA_902706635.1 Striga hermonthica
CGGGTGATCATGAGCCCCCGACCGTAATGCAACCGCTTTTGGCTGAGTTTGCTGACGTTTTTCCTACGGACCTTCCTGCGGGTTTGCCTCCATTGCAGGACATTCAGCATCATATTGACTTGGTCCCGGGGGCATCTCTTCCCAACAGGCCGCACTATCGGATGAGTCCGGTTGAACACGAGGAGCTTCGGCGGCAGGTTGAGGACCTCTTACAACGAGGTGTTGTTCGTCGCAGCCTCAGTCCTTGTGCAGTTCAAACATTGTTGATACCAAAGAAAGATGGAGCTTGGAGGATGTGTGTGGACAGTCGGGCCATCAACAAGATTACAGTCAGGTACCGCTTTCCCATTCCTCGCTTGGATGACTTGTTGGATCAACTGCATGGGGCAATCGTGTTCACGAAGTTGGATCTTCGTAGTGGCTACCACCAAATTAGGATTCGTCCTGGTGATGAATGGAAGACTGCTTTCAAGATTCGCGAGGGGCTTTTTGAGTGGATGGTGATGCCCTTCGGCCTCTCCAATGCGCCGAGTACGTTTATGCGCATCATGAACCAGACATTTCGGGATCTTATTGGGCGGTGTGTCATCGTTTATTTCGACGATATACTTATCTTTAGTCGGTCCATGGAGGAACATTTGGAGCACGTGCGTGCCGTGTTGTTGATCTTGCGGGCTGAGTCGTTTTTTGCCGCCCCGCATAAGTGCTTCTTTATGGTCGAGTCAGTCCTCTTCTTGGGCTTCCTTATTTCTGCTGAGGGTATTCGGGTGGATGACAGTAAGGTGGCAGCTGTTCGGGATTGGCCGACACCGACGACATTCACTGAGGCTCGTAGCTTTCATGGGCTGGCCTCGTTCTATCGGCACTTCATTTCGCACTTTAGTTCGATCATGGCCCCGATCACGGACTGCCTCACCGGGAAGGTGTTCATGTGGACCGATGAGGCTGCTACAGCCTTCAGTCGCATCAAGGACAAGCTGACTTCGGCTCCGGTGCTTGTCTTACCGGATTTTTCTCGTCCTTTTGAGCTTTCTTGTGACGCCTCGAAAGTGGGGATTGGTGCTGTCCTTAGCCAAGATGGCCGCTCGGTCTCCTTCTTTAGTGAGAAGCTCTCGGGCCCGAGATTGAGGTATAGTACTTATGATGTTGAGTTTTATGTTGTAGTTCGTGTTGTGCGCCATTGGCGCCATTATCTGTTTCACAGGGAGTTTGTGTTGTACACCGACCATGAGGCGCTGCGGCACTTGGCCTCACAGGATAATATCTCTACACGGCATGCTTCTTGGACTGCCTTTTTACAGCAGTTCACCTTTGTTCTCCGCCATCGGTCAGGTGCCTCTAACAGGGTCGCCGATGCCTTGAGTAGGCGTTCCCTTCTTTTGTCCGAGATGCGTCTGTCGGTGGTGGGTTTTGAGGTGCTACGGGATGTGTACGCAGCGGACCCGTTCTTTGGCCCCATTTTGGGTCGCTTACGTGACGGGCCCTACGAGGACTATTCGTTGGTGGATGGGTTTCTTTTTTGTGGGACTCGATCGTGTATTCCGGATTGTAGCCTCCGGTACAAGCTTGTCGCTGACTTGCACGGGACCGGCCATGTGGGCCGTGATAGGTCCGTCGCGTCGGTGAGTAGCCGCTATTTTTTGCCGTCCCTTCGGCGTTATGTCGGCAGGTTTGTCGCACGTTGTCGGGTATGCCAGGTTTCGAAGGGTGTCGCGACTAACTCGGGCTTGTATCGTCCGCTCCCGATTCCATCCCAGCCGTGGCAGTCGATCAGTATGGACTTTGTCTTGGGCCTGCCTCGTACACAGTGGGGCTTTGATTCTATTTTCGTGGTGGTGGATCGCTTTTCGAAGATGGTGCATTTCATTCCATGTAAGCGCACCACGGATGTTGTTCATGTGGCCCAACTATTTTTTCGTGAGGCCTATCGTCTTCATGGCCTGCCTTCGGCTATTGTCTCTGATTGGGATACTCGATTTTTGAGCTACTTTTGGAGGAGTCTATGGCGGATGGCTGATACTCGTCTTGACTTTAGCAGTACTTACCATCCTCAGACAGATGGCTAGACTGAGGTGGTGAATCGGTCTCTTGGGAACCTTCTTCGTTGTTTGGTTGGTGAGAACATCCGGAGCTGGGACCAGCGCCTAAGTCAGGCGGAGTTCGCCCATAATTCAGCCTTGAGCCGGGCTACGGGCTTGTCTCCGTTCCAAGTCGTTTATGCAGTTCAGCCACGGGGCCCCTCGGATTTGGCGGCCTTGCCGTCCGCTGGCGGTGGTGATCGTCGGGCTTCGGACTTCATCGCAGAGCTGCAGCGGACCCACGCGGCGACAAAGGCGCGTTTGGAGGCCACCACGGCTTCTTACAAGCGGCAGGTGATGTACGTCGTCGCCATGTGGAGTTTGAGGTAGGTGATTTTGTATGGGCTATTCTGACTAAAGACAGGTTTTCGGCGCATGAATATAATAAATTGTCTGCACGTAAGATTGGCCCGGTTGAGGTAGTCGCCAAGATCAACCCCAACGCCTACCGTCTACGCCTACCATCTCATATTCGTACTTCTGACGTCTTTAACGTCAAGCATCTCGTCCCGTTCGTTGGTGATAATTCAGACGGAGACGAGACCGGTTCGGATTCGCGGTCGAATCCTTTCCAACCGGGGGAGGATGATGGAGACGAGACCGCGATAGCGTTTTTAAATAAATATGATCGTCTTCGTATTTAGTTTGGTTCATTTCTCTTTAGTAGTCTTTATTTATTATTGGACTCTTTTTATTATTATTATTAGTGTTGGACCTTTTTGGTTATTTACTGAACTTTTAAGATTAGGGATTTTCTGATGTATTAAAGGTCTTCTCCCTTTTAGAGGACATACTTGATTATTGATATTTGAGATTTCTCTTGAGAATTGTTCGTGTTCTTCCCAATCATACATATGCTCTACATCAGGTGGCCTATCCAAGATGACATCTGATAGCCGATATCATTTCGGCCTTCAGATACGACATGGCTTTCGACCTGGAGATAGAAGATACAACATGGACGAGATGATGTTTGTTACGAATATGGAGTAGAAATATGCCGAGATGAGGGTGATTGAATGAGATTAAGAGAGTTGAGATTGATGATTGCATGATACAAAGAGACTGCAGTGGGATTTTTAACATTCATGGAATTAACTTATTTTCTCGTGTAGTGGGCTTGGTAACCTGTTGTTTTAAGGGCAAAAAATGTTAATATTATTACTCATTCTAGAGAGGTTTTTATTTTTATTTTTCTTCGTACAAAGATTGACGAAAGATGCACGCCAGGACACAAACCAAAATATTCGCGGTAACACGAGTGCATAGTAAAACCGGCTACTGGGAAAAAGCGCAGTATTGAAGCTAGTTCACAAAATAGTGTAATTCAAAGAGAAATGGCGGCAACATCACATATTAAAAACTACCCCTTCCAACTTCCATATTCACAAAAGCTACAAAAAAATAGCACGAGCAGCCATTACAGATGCATCACATCAAGGCACGGGCCATGCCAACCTATTGGGTGGATAATTGAAACAATAACGATAAGCACGCCATGGATGACGGATCTCGTCCGGGCAGATGGCACATTCTTTCTCTGTAGTAAAAAAAAACAAGAGGTTCAGAAAAATTACGAAGCGAAATAATAAGAATAATGTAGTAATAGTAATACTAGTACTAATAATAATGATAATAATACGCATTTATCAATTTTATGTATTGGGAATGGATGATGTGAATAGTGATGTATCATAATCTAACCTGGGTAACCATCTCGCCACCGTCCATTAGTCTCCTCCTGATCCTCAGGCTCCGCAGGCAACAATGTAGCAAGCACATATTTGCCATCATTCCCCAAATAGAGCTCGGCAAACATAAGGCGTATTCTTTCCCTGCTACCCACACCCACCATTGCCTCAAAGTTCACATGCACCCAACGTGTACTTTTCTCAGTGAAGTCCATTAAACGACCAGCACAAGTAAAATTGTTGCATCCGAAAGCCCTTTCAAACTTCAAGTTTGTTCCCTGTTTTTTTTTTTTTTTTTTTTTCAATGATGGATAAGGAACGGGGGAGTATAAATGACTGGAAGGCGGAAGCAATGAAAGAAAAAATAAAAAAATTTTAGAGAAAACTCACATGTTTCTCATTGTAGTCCTGCACTGCAAATTGTGACAATTTGACAGCATCATTTTCAGACAATAGCTTAGGATCACTGGCCACACTGCATCATGAAATATATACACACATTAGCTTTATTTTGATTTATTAATTTATCAATCACCACAAGAATACATAAATCTAGGACAGATGAAAAAGTATTACGAGGCATAAAAAACAATGTTCTAGAAGTCGCTAGGTGCCCGACCAACGCCCAAACGGGGCCTAGAAATTAAGATTAAATACCTTATTTTTTCAGCCGATTCATGCAAATCGGAGGCGGCCGGCCGGCGTCTAGTCGACCGCCTGGGAAGATATTTATTGCAGGGATAAACACCAGCACGAAATCCATAACGAGGATGGCTTATGTAAGACCAGCATTTCTGACAACCATTAGCTGCACCAGAAACAATTTAGTCCAAATTACGTATAAATCAATTTATCAACAGACAGAACACTAAATAGTAAACTAAACTGAAGTTGCAATACTCTTAGCATGTATAAACTTCTTCAAATTTGCCAAAGGTAATGTATCATCATTTCGAGAATTAAAGCTTAAAAAATTAAAACAAAAAGAAAAATCAATAAATCGCAAGAGAATGGAACAAAAGCATCTCTCAGATATAGTTGTGATCAGTGTTTACATATAATGCCACACACATGACATAACAGGTATAAATAAAAAAGTGACTTAACAGCACAAAGATATAAAGTGGCATTACACTCATCTGTAGGCGCAACAAGTGACAGTGTAGAAAGATGATATGTTCCTGCAGTTTTAATTGATTCAACAAACAAAAGAAGTGATGAGTTTTCATCATCTTGATCCACACTGCGCCGCCTGGCCTCAATATTCAAATGTCTCCAAACACAACGCCCGTGGGCAAAGTCAAGACGACAACCGGGGCCAATGATATGAGTTTCTTTGCCGTCCAAAACCCTCACAAACTCCAAGTCGGTTCCCTAGGGAATCAAGATTATAATGAAGTGATTCAATAAATTTTAAATGAAACGAGAGAAAGCAAATTGTATTGATGGGACAGAAGAAATACGTGTTTGTTGTTGTATTCGCGCAATGCAGACTCTGCTATCTCCTTTCCAGTTAAATATTTCATCACTTGGCCCGCTTCCTCGGGGGTTACAGGCTGGCTTCTGCAGATTAAATTATGTGGTAAACATCGATAACGCATGCAAATTATATTGGAGGACAGCCTGAAAACCAATTGAATAGGATAAATGACTAACAGGAAGAATGCAAAAAAGAAATAAACCTCTTCGAATAATAACGAGGCGACCGCCCTCGCCAGGGATTTTCATGGTTTCCCAATGGGGCTGTTCCCTGAGAAGACATATGTTGATAGGATGAGATTATATCATGAAATGATCATAGAAAAAGGAAAAGAGGACACTAAATATGCTACCTCCTTCGGCTTTTGACTCAGCTCATTCTCGGGCAATTTCGACTTTTCGGAAATTTGATCATCGTTTTCCTCCCTGAATGAATTCTCAGATACATATTACATCCGATTATTAACTAACAGAATTGTAGAACAGAAAAGCTTGATAAAATAACATAATAAATCGAAGAAAAAAAACCCTAATCGGAGAAGTAGGGGACCAAAGATCAACAGCCACTGAAACTTGTGCCTAATCATTTTTCTGAATGAAATCATAACAACAAGATGGAATATAATCATTCAATACGAATTAGAACAAGTCGGCGACCACTAACCTCATCAATTTCCGTTTGCTACTCCTCCTCGTCAGCGGCATTTTCGTTCCGATATCGTCTGTATTTACTGTTTATTTTTTATTTTTTTTGATACAGGATCTTCCGGTTTCCGGATCTACAAGGGATTAATATGAGCTTCTCCTATTATAACAAGGAGACCTAATATTATGAGGAAATCCTCGGAACTCTTTTAGCTTTTATTATAAGTCCTGATTTCTTCCAAACTTTTTTACTCCCTTCTATAAATAATTGCATATACTTCTATTAGTTAGGAAAACTATTATGAGTCTCGTACAGTGCACGGATAATACATATTTATTAATATTTATAAATTAAAAATTCTTATTAAGTAATAATTATTAGTTAAATATATAGAATCAATATATAATATAAATTACCTATATTAATTTATTGAATATGTTATGTAAAATTTAAATTGTACAACATTACATAAAAATTGTCTATTTAAAATTAGTATACAACTCGTGCGATGCACATAACTGATAATAAATTATATCATATTCGTTTCAAAATAAGTATCATTTCAAAAAATTTATTCTGAAATTTGATTTGACTATAATGTGATTCCAC
Source organism: Striga hermonthica (assembly GCA_902706635.1). NCBI lineage: Eukaryota > Viridiplantae > Streptophyta > Magnoliopsida > Lamiales > Orobanchaceae > Striga > Striga hermonthica. The sequence continues at coordinate 4,540,798 of CACSLK010027832.1, forward strand.
AAAATAGTTATTTTGGTAAAATGTTACCATTTAGTATTTAACAACCTATGTAAATAATAAGTATAAATTTTAAAATATTTTATGTATAAAATATTCAAATAAAAAAATTAAGCAGTTGAGTAATTTTTTAAATTATAAATAATTGACCATTCGTTTCTCTCCAAGGTAATATTTGACCCGTAAGTTATTGAGTAATTTATTAAACTATAAAGAATTGATCATTTCGTTTACGTCCAAGTTAATATTGACCCATAAGTTATGAATAGTTATTTTTTTTATTTTTAATTTTAAATAGCTATTTTTTATTTTTAATTTACAATAATATTTTTATTTTTTTCAATATATTATATACCAAATTCAAACCATGCAACTAATAAATGTAATAGCTGAAATTTTGTCAGTTTATTATATTCGAAATTTAAATCATGCAACTAATAAAGGTAACAACAACAATATTTGACCATAACGATGAAAAATCTTAATCAAAGAAGTATAAGTGCTTGCAATCAAGAAATCGGAATCATGAATTAACCATAATAGTACTGACGTGGAACCTAAGTAGGAATTAGATATCGATTTTAGACGATGTTTGATATTAATTTAGCCAAAAATTCATTTGAATCTCAGTTTGTAGAAGGAAATGAGGTGCCGATCGATGGAGAGAAGGTGTACCTGATAACTGAGCGTCTGTCTCATGTCGACTGGCGGTGTACCTGACAACCGAGCGTCTGTCTCCTGTCGACTTTGGCCAGGGCCAGGGATTCATGGAGAAGAAGCTTTTGGGGTTGATGGCTGCAGATTTGAGTGATGGGCCTATATTATATATAAATCGATTTTAACTTTTGATATAAATAGAGGCATGGTTCTATATTCATGTTGTGACATCATTTCAAATTATTATCTCCAATATTTTATTAGTTACCCAAAAATTTGACGCTATAATATTATCACCAAAAAACATGCACAAAAAAAAAAAAAAAAAAAATGATATAAGAGCAATTGATAACATGCACTTCAGGTTGCTTAAGCCTTAATGAAGGTCCGTTGCTCGGACGGCGGCGCTGATACATTTTTTAAATTGGATTCGGCGACGGTCAATTCAATTTCCGAAATTGAACCACACACTTAGGGGTGATTGTTTATGGTTTGAATAGTAAAAAAACTAGAATTTTTTAATTATGGTTAAGTTTAAGAAAAAGTTGTATGGTTAGTTGTTAGTGGATATATTAAAATAGTATTTAAAATAAAATAGTTAAAGTTGATTTGATGTAAAGTAGGAGAAAAATGATTGGAAGTGATAGTTAGTTAAAATTAGTTAGAATTATGTGAGTGGATGAATAGTGAATTAAAGTTGATGTGATATGTAATAATGATTTGTTGATGTTATTTAATTATATAATAATATTGGAGATAGTGAGGTTGAGTTAAAGTTGAGTTAAATTTGAATTTGAATAAAAAAAATTACTGTAGAGATGATAAACAATCATGTCCAGTTAAAAACTTAAAACTTAAAATCAAACCGCATATCCAAAAGATAAAAGGGATATGTAATATATACTTGTGACTTATTCAACATCGTTTACATCATTATTTTAAATAGCTCGCTATATAGTTTTTTTTTTTTTTTGAAAAAACGCGACGTAGTCTTATATATTTAGCGTTTTGCCCGAAAAGCTTACATGAAATGTTGAAACGACACGCTTTTTTACTCTCTTTTTTTTTTGCGCTATTTCAGTTTATTGTACGCTATATTTTCTGCAACGACGTTTGAATAATAAAATATTCAAAAATTCATATTTTTAGGGATCAGAGTCATATTTACATATAACAATTAAAGACTAAAAATTTTGACAATGATTTTAAAAAATTTGAAAATGCAAAGTCCTAAGTTGAATAGTGCAATATTTTTTTGTCCATTTTTGTTATATCATTTTATTTTTCGATATTTAACATTTAAATAAAGAACAAAAAGTTCATATCTAATTGTTCGAATTAAAATGTGGTTAAATAAAATAATAATAATTAAAATGCATATACTCAAATTGTATTATGACTTATCTCATTATATTTTTATTGTTTGTTTTTACTTTTTAGTATATTCGATTTATTATTAAATATTTATATTATGATGATATTTACATTAAACATTTGTGAGAATTAATTATTAGATGTTATTTTTTAAGTCATTCAAATACAATGATAATTTTTGTAATCAATCATCCATTTTTATTATGTGCAAATATACTTGTAATATTTCAATAAAATATGTGTACCCAAATAGTGATCACATCGGCTTGCAACAAGGCCAATCATTAAAAGTCAATCGGGATTGATACCGCTATGCGGCGCTTTTAAGCCCTGTCAACGATCTCTCCCTATATGCGTGCTTGAACTGCTATTCTATGCAACACGCAACGCTATCCACGAAACGCAGTATAAAGACAAAAACGCGACGCGTTACGCTATACTCGTTTTAACACTACAAAATAATTGTAATATTCCAACGGAAAATCCTATGGTAATATATTCCAATAGAAATTTCAACGGATATTCCAATGGTATAGCTTCCGTTGGAATGGTTCCAACAAAAATTCCAACGGAAATATTCCGTTGGAAAGTGTTTTTCATTGGAATTTTAGATGGAATTAGATGATTCCAACGGCTATATTTCCAACAGCTTTTTGCCGTATGAATTTCAGTTGGAATATGCAAATTCCGTTGAAATTTTTATTTCCACCCCCGTTGAAAAATCCACCATTGGAATCGTCAAAATCCAACGGATATTCCAATAGAAAACTCATTCCAACGGAATATTTTATTTTTGAAATTTTCGTTGGAATCCATTAAAAAATTCCAACGAAAATAATGGTATTGAAATATCCGTTGGAATTGCCGTTGGAATAATTCTTTTAAAATAAATTTTCGTTGGAATTTCATCAATTTCTTGTAGTGTAAAACACTGGTCTATACAGGAAAAATAGACCTAACTTATAAGTTTAGTGGGTTACTCCTCCTACCACCAATTGATTTACGATATAACCTCACTAAAGGTCATCTAGGCTCTTCCTGCTTTGGTGCGCTTTACGTCCGTAGAACCGCACCTGTCAACCCTTGTTTCTTCAACGCAGACTGAAACATAAAACAGAAATAGTGCTATTAATTCGCATATTATTTTACAAACACACAATATTATGCTCAAATAATAAAGATTAATGCTATAGAGTCCACTTGTGACAACTTAGGTTACAACTCAAGTGTAAATGTATTTTTTTTTTCTTATTTACTTTTTTGATAATGCATTACACTTGGGTTGTACCTAAATTGTCATCCAGGTGGGCTAAATAGCATTATTCAATAATAAAATAACAAAACTCATCAGTTCCACAAAACGAACACAATAATAATCCTCGCGAGGAAAAGAGCAATAATAAACCAGGCACTATAAAACATGAGGGTTACTTGTCAGCGCGCGGCCTTATGAACCTGCTTCCCCTGGCCGAACAACCTGCAAATCTTCTCATTGATCGGAGACTGCGACGACCGCATCGGTTCCTTATGAGACTCAAAATCCAAGTCCGACAAAGACAACACATCGCTGTTGCCATGAAGCTTATCGGAAATTTTATCGACCAGTCCGCACTTATATTACATCCTATTCAAAAAAAAAAAGAAAAAAAAGACTTAGAAAAGCAAAATCAAACTGTCGAATGAATGAATTTGAATAATAGGATCCTCTGCAGGAAAAGAGTGAAAGGGAAAATGCGTGGGAGGGAGATGGGATTTTGGTATGGGTGTTTAACAGATTGAGATAGAAAGAAGATAAATGTAACCGAGCTTTTAGTATACACACTTACATTATGATAGAGAGAAATGAGGTAAATTTGAGTCCCAAAGTGATGTTGGTCGATTTCTAAGTTACTGGAGTGACAATTGGGCTTATAGAGCCTATAATACGAGACCTTGATCAGTCATGGAATTTGCTGTTTGGAGTATTTTTGGGTAGTTGGTAATTGAGCTACCTGGACTCGGGTCGTTCTCAAATGAAGGCTATTCGAACACGAATTCAAACAACGATTGACTCACACAAGAAAAGAAAATAAAAACCTTAAACACTCTACTCGCAATTTGGGGTTTGGATTGATGCTAAAGAATGCAATTTAAGCTAAGATGAAAGCAAGATTCAAACTTTATCGCAAGCAACACCTCAATTTGCAAGAAAAAGGAAAATAAAGAGAAAAATAACAAGGTACCCCTAGACCCGAGATGGAAGGAATACACTCATAGGTTCGAGAATATGCAATCAAGCAATCGTCACTCGTGATCAATCAATCGATCTCTCAATCAATTCTCGCTCACGCAATCAATAACAATATCACATAATATCTAGCCTACGAGGATGATAGCATAATCGACTCATGGACGTGCTTATCTAACCCTAGAATAAATCCAATAAGTAAAGACAAGCAAGACTTACGAAATCATGGATCTTAAACAAAGTCTCAAAGTCTCTAATGCATCCACGAGAAGAAATAAGCCGAAAAGTTGTAATCTTGATGGATAAATATTACAATAAAAATAAGGTCTTGGATCCCTTAGAGAGAGAAAGAAAAATAGAGAGAGAAGAGAGCATTTTTTTAGAAAATCAAATATCTATTCAAAGAACTAATTTAGCAAATGAGAAATCCTCTAAAGTACAATGCATAATGTCTATTTATAGCTACACCACAAACACGCACTAAAACACACACATTTAATGAAGAAAAACTCGCATGATAGTGGGAACTCGCAAGCAAAAGGTGGAATTTCGCGGGCTGGAGGAAGCTCGCGAGTGTGGCTTGGGCGCTGGGCACTCGCGTCCTAGGTGTTGTTCGCGGCGCAAGAGTTGAACTCGCGAGCTAGGCAGCAATTCCGTGGGCGTGACTGGTGGACTCGCGGGCACTGTTCGCAGCTCCTGGAACTCACGAGTTACGGCTGTTTCGCGGGCGCGAGCTCGAAAACTCGCGGGCAGCAGGCGCGGCTGACAGGGAATGTTTTGTCTATGTAAAGATTCTTTGATTGAGTCGCCATTCATGGACCGCTTGGGAATGTTTGGGTCGAACAAAGAGCCCAAAATATCTTCCCATATTACCCTGTGGAGTCATTCATTGAGCCTGAGGCGAGTTACCTTGATTGGTTTCACGAGAGGACTGTGAGACTAATCAGTAACCCTTCCAACTACCCGGCGGTCCAACAAGATGAAGGCTATCAGCCACTTGCCGAGCAGGGGATGTGCAGTGTAAGTGTACATAATTTGCGGTTTTTTTTATTGTTATGATATTTTTTTTGTGTGTGTTTAATACTAACTATTTTAAATTTAATTTTCAGACTCATGCCATGGAGGGGGTCTATAACTTGTTATCAGGTCTTGACGTTAGTAGCCTCACTCCAGAGCAGCAGACCATAATCGTCCAGTCCCAAAACATGCTCTACAGTGGACTGACTGTCGGAGGACAAGGGGTCACGCAAGGGTCGTCGTCGAGTCAAGTTCTATCTCAGGAGAGCTACGTCCGACCCCAAACGACACAGTCGCACCAGGCGAGGCATCAACCCGCTGCCAATATTGGTGGACGTAGAAGACGCCATGCCCGCGAACCCGCTACCAACATCGCGCCTCAGGAAGACGAACAAGGTCATAATTTTTTATTTAACTTCAATATGATTTTTTAAGTATTATTTATTTATTGTCAAGGAGAATTTATGATTTTCTTAAATAACAATTATTCAGATGAAGAAGAAAAATGTGCCACACGCACAACATCGTCTTCTTTACAAACATACCAGCGTCGGATGGGCTCCCGACAGCGCAAACCTCCGGATCAATTCACTCCTAGCAACTATTAAGGAAATTTATGGGCATTTTTGCTTTTTTCTTGAATTTTGTGTAATTAAATTCAGACATATTGATATTTTGAATAAATTATTGTGGTTCAATTTTGTTTGTGGAATTTATATATTTTGAATGAATTTTGGTTGTTGAATATTTGATTGTGGAATCAATTTCGACAAACAAGTGTGTTTTCTTTCATTTTTCTTGTAAAGTTACTGTTTCTGCACAGTAAAACGTATTTTCAAAATACGTTTTAATTTTATTTTTTTTGAGAAAACGTATTTTGTTAAAAAAAATTGGTAGATAATAAATTTATAATTTTTTTATATATATTTATAATATATAAAATTTATTTTATTTATAAATGTATTTTGATAATACGTTTTAGTTGGTAAAACGTATTTCGAAAATACGTTTACTGATAAACGTATTCTTAAAATATGTTTTAATTTGATTTAATTTATTTAATCACGTTTTATATTAATTTAATTAACTTAATTACGTTTATAATTTTAATTCATTACAAAACGTATTACTGTAATACGTTTTATATTAAAAACGTATTACGAGAATACAACTGTTTGATTTTGGTCGACTCTTTTTCAGTTATTTTTTATTTATTTTTGATTTAAATAAAAAAATCAGGGTTTGGATTGGAGGACAAGCAATGAGGCAATAGACAAAAAATATTAATTGACATATCGACAATACTGTGCAGAGAGCTTTTGTACGCCCTGTTTGGTTGGCATTGAGTTTCTTTACAAAATATATATAAAATAAAATTTCAATTTTTTATTATTATTATTATTATTATTATTATTATTATTATTATTATTATTATTATTATTATTATTATTATTATTATTGTTGTTGTTGTTGTTGTTGTTTATAATGTGCTGCATATTGAGCCACAAGTTTATTTATATTCTCTCTTTCAAAATTTTCCTTATTTATTGATAATCTGGTAAATGCTGTAACTTTTCTCAATAAAAATCTCTTTGCCTTATTGTTGCACTTTCCCTAAAAATTGACCCATGTGCCAAGGCCTATCATTTGCTAAATCCAGTATTAATGTATTGAAAATAAAAATAATCATATTATTATATACATCTATATATACACAAATGACTTATTCAGGTTATTTATAATTAATAAGAAAATGTGGATAGTGAATATTGTAATTATTAATTAATTAATTTAATAATTGTAACTTTACGATAAATTTGAGTTGGCCTTATTAAACTACCAGGCAAACCGACATGGCTTAAACTCGACGGAGCTGGTAGAGCCCGAGCCATCATGAGCCGAGATTCGACTGAGTTGGACTAATACATACCCATCAGAATGCTCCATGCATAGCCACAATTTAACGTCTCTAACCATCGTTTATAGATGTGGACAAGATCAACAAGTCGATTCGAGACTCGGGTTGACCCAATCTGAGCAGGCCATTCAAAGCAAACAGTGTCGACTATTTAGTTCCGAAGGACCCGATCTAAACCTGATTGACCAAATCCATTTGTGCATTACTTCGGTCTGAGTCAAGACCCGACCAATTTTTACCTTTATGATTTTAAAACAATAAAAATTGTGTACCTATATTAAAGGGGTAAATATTTATGAAGAGAAGAGATACACCATTACTAAAATTCTGAAATATAATTTTTAAAATCATCAAAATTAATGTTTCGTTTTGCCTTATTATTATTACCTATATATATTCCCTAAAAATCTACCCATTGTCCTATCACAATAAAACCTAGTATTATGTAATTGACAATTATACCCTCAACCCCAGCCCATCAATAACAACAAGAAGCCGAATAAAGTAAAAAATTGGGCAATAAATAAACAAGAGAAGTTGAAGAGACATATGAAGAGAAAATTGCCAAATATATATTATTAAAATATTATTAACTATCTACTTTTATTCTCTCTCATACCTTTTATGTTATATAAAATTCAAACTACTGCAGGTATCGTCGTCCTGCTCCTGCATATATCAGACCTCTGTTTACTCTGAAAATCCAGAAAAGAAGGAAAAGCGGAAACACGCACAAACACGCACTCAAGAATCTTGGCTACCCTTCTTCTCCAAAGCTTCGTGAGTTTTTTTTTCTTTTTTTTTTTTTGTTCGTAGCAAAAGTATTCAGATTTGTTTGCTGTTTGTGAAAACTCGAATATTATGAAGATTTTTCTTTTTGTTGGCCTTCTAAAAATAAATGCGCACAAGTACACACTCTAAAGTTTGAATCATGGTTAGCCTGTCTACTACCCCTCTGCTCTACGTGCAGATTCTTGTTTTTTT
>CACSLK010027832.1:4567485-4582492 GCA_902706635.1 Striga hermonthica
AAAAAAAAAAAAAAACACATATTGGAGGGTCCATTTTGCAAAGCCAACAAGATTACTCCAAGGCTTTTATATCAACATGATTTTCATGTATTTAACGGGAAATATACCAAAAAGATCTTTATATGGAACTCAAAGGAAGAAGTATTAACAAGTGTATTGTATATATGGTTGCGATACAAATGAGATGAATAAACTTTTAGACTTTGATCACATTTTTTTAGATCTAGCTTTTGTGATTTGTTCATTATTTGCTATATTACCACTTGTTTTTTATATGCTTTTGTTTTCTCCTTGTTCTATGCCATGGAAAGATCTTTTTGTGTTCTCATATAAATTATGAGATTGAAATCAGATGCATCTAGGACTTAAATCTTGTTGGCTTCCATCAATGTATAGCTAATTGATCTAATTATAGGAAGCAATGGGCATGAAATTCAAGAAAGAACAAAGATTAATTCTTTCAAATCTTACTTCTTTTGTTCCGTTTCCTCTCTCTCTCTTCTTATTTTTTTTTAGATTTAGTGTTGTCGACCTTCGCGGCCTTCTTACCTCCATCGCTGGAAGGGCTCTCGTACGGTGGCCACTGCTGGAGGATGATGAGGTGGGCCTGGCTGCAAACATATGCCCTAACGGGTAATAAGGGTAGGATGAATGTGATTATACTGAGGCCTCATCATTCGGGAACTTGCACTCTTTAGATTAAAATAGGTAGATGTTGATGAAAGATTGGAAGCACTTCATTATTAATTATTATTATTATTATTATTATTATTATTATTATTATTATTATTATTATGCTTGGGACTAAACAGCTATGTTGTCGTTGTTGTTATTTATTTATTTTTTTATTTTTTGGTTTTTGTGGGAATTACAGAAATGGTTGTGGGGTAGTTGGGAACAAAAAAGTGGAACAAGTTTGTATTCAACAAGGATTGGCGGCAAATGCACGTGTCTGGTGCCGTTAGCCGATATTTGGGATCGATACATCTGGGCGAAGAATCACCCAGGGGCCGGTGCAGAACATCATCGATCGGGAGATGCTCAAGTGGCTATGAGTAGAAAACCTATGGACACTTATACCTGTAGGTCACATTAATTGTTCCATAAGTTGTGAAAGAGCAGAAATCACAATGTTACTGTTGACGGGATATAGTGGTTTGCAATCACATGATATTATTATCAATTTTAGTTTATAATTTATCGTGCAAATTGCAAAGTATGTTGTTGTGTGTGAACTTTTGTGGACATTCTTCTTAAAACTTTACAAATCTTTTTAGATGATATGATCAAGTCTAATCTAAAGTGTTGTTATAATGTTAAGTATGATTCATTACCTTGGTTTTTTGCTGTAAAGTCCAATGAGGCTAGGAGGACCCTTGAAGCTGCAATAAAGTATGTCTTCCCCTCATTAAGCCCATGTAACATCTGATGACAGGTATCCAGCTGAACTCATTGTGTTTTGTATGTGCAGGTATAGGAACATAGGAAATTTTTCACAGAGAAGGTTATTCAAGCACTGGACGTTTACCAAGAACGGATATTATTTAGATCATGGAAGCAACTCCTGGCACACCAAATGCCTAGAAGATCATTTTTATGTTAACAAATACAATGTGTGGGTTGACCAAGAAGCGCGGAAGGAGAATAAGCATTGAGAGTTTATCTTATAACTAGGTTTTCGTACTCTCTTTTTGTATACTGAAGGGGAAGCTTTTATTTGCATAGAAATCCTTCTAACCTGTACCATTATGTAACTGTGACATTTAGATGCACGATATCAACTCTGATTAGTGGGTGCTAGGTATTTGTGCTGATTACTTTTATGTAATAATAATGTTGTGATATCTTATTATTCTTTTATTATGCTTTAGACATAATTGGACACTAAAATATATTGCACGAGATTCTTTTTGGTTGCTTGAAGATTTAGATAGTGGAGGGAGGGGAAAGGCCAAGCATGCCTAAGAAAGTGATACACCTTACAAAATGAACAAACCATAACAATGAGGGGCCAGTGCAGACTGATCAATGCTTATATGGGTGTTCGTAGGCTGCATAGGCGGCGGGAAGACAACGTGCAGCTCGATCTTGGTCATCCTATCTGCGAGCGTGCCCTCTCGAGGTATGCCTTTTGAGATTATAATTCAGTACGTAGGCCTTTTCAGATGCTCTTGAAGAAATTGATCCTGAGGTTTTCTTTTTTTCTTTTCTTTTTTTTTTGGTAATGATCCTGAGGTTTTCTGATTATACAATAATTCGTATGAAACTTTGGAAATGTGAATGGGTTTATATTGATTTGTATCATATATTAGAATCGTTTATATTAACAGTAACTTCATGATAAATTTGTGCTTCTTGTATATTGTTGGAATGTGTGAGCTTTGTAGTATTTGGGAGTTTAGAATTCTGAAGTTTGGTACTTTGTTTTCTACAAGTTTTAAGATGATAATTTCATGTTTTAACTCATTTAGTTTTCTAACATTTTTTTTACCTCGTGTGAATTTTTATTATTTGTATCCACTTAAAATTATCCATAATTTACTTTGTATTCATGTACTTGTTAGTACAAAACCTCATTTCTTAATTTTAAACCATTATTTAAACCATTCTTGAGTGCATGTTGATGGAGTAGCGCTCCTGATAAGCCTCACAACTATACAGTTTTGAGTTGCTTTACTCAGTTCTCAGTTATGGTCAAGCTTAAGATGGATCTTAGGGTATGACAAGAAAATTACTTCATGTGTCTATTTTCTCAACTTACCTTGCATTATCAAGTTTCGTGAAGCTACTTAAAACTTTACCATGAATTTTGCAGTTATAACAAAAGAGTGGGATTTCTTTCCTTTGAGGGAATACAATGACTACTAGAAGGAAGTCGAGGACATGAGTAAGTATACTGCTTGTGTTTTATGAACGTGCACTCTTGCATCGCCTTTTAAGTTGAAGAAAAGTTAAGTGTTTGCTTCCAGTAGTTAATTTAGTCGATGGAGAGATATTCCTGCTATTGAAGCAAGGATTGTTGAGTACCAGATAGAAAATGCAGGCCAGATAATGAATGCTCAAGCCCACAAGGTCCTTGATTTCTTTATTTCATTATAAATAAAATTGCTCACATTATTTTTTCTGCATGTGAGTTTACTTCTTAGTATTCTTAGTTGTTTTTGTTTTTTATGAGCTCTTAATCTGCTTTGTTTGTGATTAAATATGATGAAAAATATTCAGCTGCTTTGGCAGCAAGCAAGAGTCAACTTCTGCAAATCGTTGTTGATATTGTAAGTCAATCTTATGGCTATTATTTTATAAATAATTCTAATTGACCATATTATTTTTAATTACTGAAATATTCATCTGATGGAAGGGTACACGACGGCGGATGAGGTGTACTATTATTCATGTTTAACTTTGCCAAAATTGTGTGATTTCAAGTTATTGTGGCAAAATTATCATTTAACGAGGAAAGGAGTAAGACTGACTCAAACTTACATACTGTCATACCCAATAGTGAATCAGGTTGTGCTTTTACTACTATTATGTCGTCACTTGAATAAAATATTTGATTACTACATCTCAACTGTCTAATCTCAATGCTATTATATCAATGATCATAAAGATGTGAGTAACAACTAACAATCATCTGGTGGTATAAATACGTGGCTTTATTTTTGTGCATTGTTTCACACAGTAAAGCGTCTGTTGTTTTCCTGGGTCAAGGTTGTCATTATTGAGGGCGACCTTTCAAATACTATGGCGATGGGGAGAGGAAAAAGTCTTCCGCCGGCAAGTCGTCGCCATTGTTAACCTCACCACAAGAAAGACTCAGTGTGGGGTTCAAGGTAAAAATTACATGTAATAAATTAGTCTTTTGTATTTGTTTGCATTATTTTAGGTAATTAGTATGACATTTCTCTTTGCATGATATCAAATTGTGTTATAATTGCATTTCTGTGTATTGTTTGTACCTTGTGATCGTGACTATAGTGTGAAGTGATTTTCCTTCGATGCGTATAGGATTTTTTTTTATTTTAACAATTGGAAATATATTTATTACTCAGTTTTGCCTTATTTAATTGTGATTTAAAATTTTCCTTGCAAATTGTAATAATGAAAGATGGATAAGTAAAGAAATCCTACTCGATGTCCCTAGATCACCTCTAGATTGTTCCCCATAGGGAAACATCGTTACACTAAACCTTGTTCGCTATAGAACGAGTCGCACATGATTGTTTAAATCAAACAAGACTGGAAAAACATAAGGTGCGTGTTTCCCCTGCAACCTTATTGTTATTGAAAAAAGCATGATTTAGTTAACCACTTTTTAAGTAAGGAGCAATTGACTGAAGCTGGTGTTTGTTTTCTGCTTGGCATGTTGTTTCTTTCTTTTTCCTTTTAAACATACTACGAGATTATTGTATATATTTCATAATTTCAATTTATTAGTGCTGTTGTTTTGTATTAAATGACCCATACCAAATTCACCTGCTGACAACAAGTGCTACGATTCGGTCCATAGTTCCTGGACAAGAAACTATGCTCTGCCATGGCACACGCTGCCTGATTTTACATTGCTCTTGAAAGAAGATTACATTTTTTTATGAATTTTGTCACTATTTGTCTTTTTCTGACATGAATTCGTGCGCACATGTTTTGATTCTTTGATGAATCGATTTGATTTTATAATGAAGGCCAACTGTATCTTTGAAATCGTTAGCCTTTGAAATTTACACTGTCTATGTACAACTAAAAGCATAATTATAATGTGTTCACTGTTGCTCATCATTTTAGCACTATCCCATTTGGATAAGGTTGAAATAGCAAATTGCTGAGGGGCAGCCCAAAACGCACAAACCTTGGAAAAAGATATTGGTGGTGGTGGTGGATGGGATCCATAGTGTGGAAGGATAACTTGGCATGCTGCCCAATTGTTTCGATATGCAAGAAATACAGGGCGTATATACATGGTAAGGCTATTTCCCCCTTATGGTTGATAAGCACTATCATATAATAATGTTTTGTACGAAACTAAGATTGAGTTTGGAAAACCATAGTTTTATGGAAAAACTAATAAGATTTCTTTTTACTGTTGTATTTCTCAAGAATTCATCTATTGTGTTGCGCTGGTTGTTATTCTTTTTCGTCAATTTTATAGAGGGAGACCCGGCTAGATGGCGAATCTGTGAGAGTGATCTTCCTATATACAAAAAAGGAAATGAATAGCAAGGCAGTTTTCGTATATAGGAAGAGCACTCTCAAGCTATGTATGCTTTCATTTTCTCGAGTATTATGATTGATAATGTGATGTATAATGCTCCCAGTAGCAATTTGATGATTGAACATTTTTTCTAGAGAAAAGTGCTACATAAATTTTCTTGCACAGGTGGTTAGAAAAAGTTAGTGTTTGAGGATTACAATATACTCAAATTGTATACTTAATTGTGAATGAAAATTGAGCCCAATTGCGCGGGTTACCAACTGCTCAGATTTTACACATAATTACACATTAGATTGAGTATTTTATCATGTTGTGGGGCTACTACCATTACAATGGATTCATATTAAGTGATTTCAATGTACTTTTGGAAATGTTGACAAACGTATGTATGTCTACTCTTCGAGAAGGACAAATATATGTATAATGTTCGATCCATTTTAAGCAACAATTTTTTAGTGTCGACGACTCCATAATGTAAGCGCGATTTAAGGACAAACCAGCTCAATAAACCTCATCACTCAGCAAATCGTGTATTTGTTTGAGATTGTGAATGATATTTTTTTTTTGAATAATCTTTTTAAATTTTTTTATATTTAATTTTTTAGTGGGGGTTGCAGAAGTAAAACATTGTCAAATGCTTTTATTCTTGCTTTCTCTCTGGCAAATGGTCACCAATTTAGGCGAAATAAATTTTTTCTGTCAATATGGCCGTTGCTAGGATTGAATCTTATGTTGTTGTAAAACCATATAACAATTATATGTAGTGCTAAACTTGAGACATTCGTGTGGTTTTTATTTTATATATTGAAAGATTGTAAATTACTTTATTATCTACAAAATAGACCGTTCAATTATAACGTGTATTTTGGGATATGTGTGTTTAGTGTTTAATCAATAACGCTTAACACTTGTTTGAAAATGAATGGCAAAAAATGACAATAATATAACAAAGAATCTCCAGACAGTGTGAACTGAATAGGCATGATATATGCCAACAATAAAAAAAAGCAAAAATAAGACCAGCAACAAATGATGACAAGTTTTGTTATGTATTTTAGATCGAATTTTAGTCTATCGTGAAAAATATGACAAAATTTAACGCGAAATATGAACTACACAAACTAAATTTGAGTCGGTTGTGTGTATTTTTTCTTACATTTATACTTGCAAAAAAATAGGTATGTGTATTTTTAAATACTGACAAATATTGGTTATAATTATAGACTGAACTAGAGCCGGCTGTGCGTGCACAGCCATCCTGCCAACTAGTATATATATATATATATATATAGGCTTAATTGCCGCCAGCATCACTACCTTTTACATTTTGGACATTTTAACCAAACCTTTGGAAATACGCAAACATATCACGACATTGTATAAAAATTGCAACCCGAACCCAATGTCTGTCGGCGGTGAATTTTTTGACAGCGTGTCCGGCGTCCGTTCCTACGTGGCCTCGACTGCTCGCTGACTTGGCACAACTAAACCGACGTGTTAAAAACCCAAAATACACGTGTGATACACACAAAATAAAAACCGAATCGGGGGGGATAATTCTCCTTATTTCTTCCCAAATTTTTTTCTCCAAACCCTAATTATTTCTTCCCCAAATTTTGCAGCTAATTCTCTAACTCTAGCCCCAAAATTCGCAACCAATTATCCTAAAAATTCTCACCATATCTAGTCTGAAAATGTCTTTCTCATCTCGTAGAAGCCAAAATTCTGAAAATAGTGGTGCCTCCAATGTGTCGATACGGAAGCTGTGCGACCACGGTGAAAATGCGATCGTTTTCACCTCCATGACTAATGATAATCCATGTAGGAGGTTCTACAGATGTCGGAATAGAGAGGTAATTTAATTGCAATGAGAATTTGGCTGAGAATAGTATAGGATTTTTTTTTGGTGAATTTGGCTGAATTTAGCTAAGTATTAGGGTTTTTTTGCTATGAAATTTTGCTGTCGAAATTTTGCTTTGAATTTTTTACTGTGAATTTTTGTTGTCGAAATTTTGCTTTGAGATTTGCCTTTCATTGATATGCAGAATGGTTGTCGCTTCTTTGAATGGATTGATCAATCATTGCCCGAGTTTCAAAGGACATGCTTCATAAGATTGAAGGCTGAAAGACATGATTTGGAAGAAAAGTTGCGGGACATGGAAAAATTTCACAATCACAGATCGAGTTTGAAAGAGGATGTTGAAGCTGACAAGAATTCTGAAATGATTTTGGTTCTGGAGAAGACCATAACTCAAGTGAAAAACCTTGAAAGGAATATGAGTGTTTTTATGGTTTCTTTGATTGTTGTTGTTTTAGTTCTTGTTGTGAGTGTGTTTGGTAGAAATGGTCATGTCCATTATCTTAAGATGTTGAACTGAAGTATGTATTTTCTTAGTTTTTTGGTGAATTATGGGGCTATGTTAGGTTGATGTACGTACTGAAATTGGAATCCTCGTATGAAATGCTATTTTGAAGTAATGAATTGATAAACTATCTATTTTATTCATGAGATTGAGCATTTTCTTATGTTAGATTGAGCATTATGTTATGTTAGGTTCATAAAATATCTAGCTTTTTTGTGTAAATTGATCAACTAAATCACAGAAGAATGTAAATGGCTTATGTAAATTCATTTGCAAAACATTATACATCACAAGATCACATGATTCATTATCAAAACCACAAAACACATAGTTGAAATTCCATATCCATAACAAAAGTTTCCAAACATCCACAATTGTTCCAAATCCCAAAAACAGCATAACATATCCCTAAGATCAGTTCAACAATACCAATTTTTTTCAAAAGTATCCCAAAAGCACCATAACATTACCAAGTCTGTTCAAAATACCACAGTCTGTTCAGAATACCACATCAAACACTAACACATCATCATCAATTTGTTCTTTACATGGAGAGGTATATCAGTCTCAAGTCTCACTCTCTTGAGTGCATATAAAGTCCCCTACTTGTTGTGATGAAGGTTTGGTACCTCTCCCAATTGACCTTTGACCTCTTCCTCTCCCAGTTGACCCACTCCTCTGACCTCTTCCTATCCCAAAGGAACCACTCATTTGCCCTCTACCTCTAGTAGAGGTTGACCCACTGTGGTGTCCTCTGCTTGAGCCACTGCTTTGGTCTCTTTCTCTAGATACCATATGAATATTCTTTCCATTGGACAACTGCATTATAATATTAAAAAAATACCTATATGGCTTCTGATAAATTACTTATATTCTTTCAAATAAATGAATTCTTGATAAAAATCATACCTTCATGTAAATATTACCAGTTTCCTCAGACTGCAAGATCCCAAATCCTTTTCTGGCCTGCCAAAGACAAAAAAAAAAAATGTTATCATCCAAAATTATTGGTATAAAATATAATAGTGCTATAAAACAATTACCAATGCTCTTTCTTTTTGTATCACTGCTGACCATTGACTGCACCTCCTAACTGGCAATTTGTTTGTCTTTTCTAGAGACCTGGTTGTCATCCTCTGAGCTGATGGTGTTGGTCTAGTCATTCTGTCAAGTGATTCAGTAGGTGTAGTCATGCTCTCAACTGGTGGACTTACCATGGTCTCAGACACCATTGGTTGAACTTGAGTTGGGGGTGGAGGATAAAAACTATTCTTTCTGGGCCTTCCCTTTGATTTCTGTTCATAGAAAAGTAAATATTTCAGTACTCAAGAAAATGAATTACATGAAAAAAGTTATGGAATTTTTTACCTTGGCAGGTTGTTCCACTTGAGGCAGGGTACATGATTTATTGTTGTGACCCTTTTGGAAACACCTTTGACAGGTCATAACTAACCCAAATCTTCTCAACTTGCTTCCACCTTTTGCTTCTTCCTCAGGAGCCCTTCTTCTTCTCTTCTTTGGTCTTCCTGGCATCTTTTTGAAAGGAGAGGGCAAGATTGGATAGCCTTGTGCAGCAGACCACATCTTTTTCCCATTTATGGGCTCCAATGAGTTGCTATACATCCTCAAATACCCCTCAGTAGTGAAAAACTCAGAAACATAGTCAGCAGGATCTTTATGCTGAAAGTGTATTGCTGAGCAAGCATGCACACAAGGAATTCCAGTTATATCCCACTGTCTACAAGTACAAGTATTATCCCTCAAATCCACCACAAACTGATCATCTTCTAATGCAACCTGAAACCTATCACCAACTGCAGGCTTTGTGACACAGAGTATGGACAAATATATATTCTGCTCTACCTTTGATCTTATTCTAGGACAAATCATGTCAGGATGTCCACTCATCTCCATCAATTTACCATGTTGTCTGTTCATTAGTTCAGTCCTTACAAATTCAAGCATCTCAATAATAGGTTTTCCTCTTCCCTTAACTATAAACCCATTAAAAGTCTCACTAACATTATTTTCTAGCATATCACACCTAGGAAGAGGAGAAACAAATGCCTTACAAAACTTTGAGGGATCTCTGTCAATGAAGTCTTCATAAGATTTTTTGCATTCTGCCTTCAAGTCTTCCAAACCAATGTTGTAGTCACCTTTGTGGTTGCTTACAACAATCCTCCAAAACAAGTTTTTCAGAGCCTGTCCCTTGAACTCCTTCTTCTAGTTCATGTAGACATGTCTAGCACAATTTCTGTGCTCAGCAAATGAGGCCAAGTCCCTTAAAGCATTCAACAAACCCTACAAAGAACAAGTGTTTCAGTTAAACATGTTAATATTTCAAATACAGACTGATAAGTAATAAATGAATGAACAATTCACCCTTTGTTGGTCTGAAATGAAAGTATATCCTAACCCATCTCTTATACCCAAATGTGCAAACAACCTTGAGAGGAACCACTTCCAACACTCTTCATTTTCAGCCTCAACCACAACCCAAGCCACTGGATAGATTTGATTGTTACCATCTTTGCCAATGACACATAACAAAGCTCCTCCTAAGAATTTTTTTAAAAAACATCCATCAAATCCAAGTATAGGTCTGCAGCCATTCAAAAGCCCTTTCTTAGAGCACTAAAACCCACATAGAAGCCTCTAAATGTAGTATTTTCCCCAAGTAAGAACTCAAACTTCCCCTCTCTATCCACTCTCATTAGCTCAACCATATAACTTCTGAGATGAGAGTAATGATCCATGATAGACCCTCTTAGCAATTCAAGGGCTTTCCACTTTACTCTATAAAGTTTCCACTTTGTAGGTTGCACTGTATACTTGTCAGAAATGGCTTCATCCAATTGTGAAATTGACATGCTTGGATTCCTACTGAACTTTTCACCAAACTCTTCTGCAATCCACTGAGCGGTGAGTTGTCTAGTGTGCACATTTCTATGGCAGACATGTTCTTTATGTAGCTATTTAATAGCCACACTGCCTTTTGTTTCAATCACACTAGCATAAAGTCTCCAAGGGCAGCCATCCTGACATCTAACTTCCAATTGCCTTTTGTTACACCTCATATTTTGTACATCTCTACCTTGCACAATTGCCACCTTTCTAACAGCTCTCTTGCACTGCTCAATGCTTTCAAACCTCATGCCAAGCTGAAATTCAAGTGAATTATTATCACACTTGGGATCATATACCAACCTTGTCTTCCTTTGAACACAATTTCCATCTAAGTCCACTTCCCTCTCACTATCTGACTCATCAGAGATTAGTGCATTTTGTAAAACTTCATCATCTTCAAAGACCTTAGCCATTGGTTGTCATTTGGTACACAATCATCAAAATCTTGTGCTTTCTTCTTAGACTCCTTTATGTTCTTTCTGGCTTGAACATATTCATCATCATCAGAAAAGTGATCTTCAGATAGGTCATCATCTGATGAACTCATCCCAGTTGGAAAATAATCTTCATCTTCAGAATCAGATACTGCACCACCATCAGAAGCTTCAATCTCAGTGTAATTATCTATTATATCATTAATTTGTTGCATCTCGATTTCAGGATCATCCTCAATTGGTGCATCAGCTTTCTGGCTTGTAGGATCATCATCAACTGGTGAATTAGCTTTCTGGCTTGCAGGATCATCCTCAACTGGTGCATCAGCTCTCTGGTTTGAAGGATCAACCTCAAGTGGTGCAGCAGCTTTTTGGCTTGCAGGGTCACAATCATTTGATGTCTCAACTTGTTGACTTTCAGCAGCTAGTGGTGCCTCTGGTTGCAACTTCTTTGCAGGTATCTCAAATGATGCCTCACTCAAAGATTTCTGCTCTTCCTCATCAACAAATATGTCACCCCCAACTACATAAACCTGAACTAAAGTTTTCTTCTTTTCAATACAACTGATAACCTCCATAACACCGTTATCATCAAGTATATCTCTCAAACTTTCTGGTCCTGGCCCAACACCAGGTATTCTGTATACAAGTTTTTCATACTTGTCAACTCCCAACTTTTGTATTTCTCTTGTAGATCAAAGTAGCCAAATCTATCAGCCTCTAATCCATGAACATTAGTGAATGTACCACCTAGATACTCCACAACAGTTGAACATTTCACAAAAAAACCTCCATAATTTATAAGGAGTGAAAATTTGTCTCTGCAATGGAAACAATGAAAAGAATCACAATTGGAAAGTGCAGTTATAATATTGGAATAGAATCACAATTGGAAAATATACACTTAATTCACCTATAACCTTAGGAAATTGGAATTTATTTGATAAATTGGAAATTGTTTGAAACCCTAAATTTGTTGAAAACCCCAATTTTACAATGAAACCCTAAATTCTGAAATCTTCCCAAATAAAACCCTAATTTCAAAATCCTATGTCGAATTCACAATTTTATTCAAATGTAATTTAATAGATAATTAAAACTGAAATAAAGAATCGCAAAGAAACATATATTCACAGGTCCGTATCAACAATGTCCGAATTCAATTGAGCAACATATTTCGAAATTCACAATAATATTAAACAAATCAAACGTAATCTAATATATAATTAACATTGAATTAAAATCGAAAAAAACAATCCATTTCCCATATCCCTATCAACAATTGTGAACCAGTTTTCAAAATCCGACAACAACAAATATAAAATAAAAAGTGATTCCCATACCTATCACTCATGGTCGCAACAATGGGGCCGCGGATCGTGACACCTTGTTGGCCCGATTGGATTGGAACAAACGTAGGTTTCTTCGATTTCGAGAGAGAAGGATTTTTTTGTTGCAAGTTGGGATTAGGGTTTGATAATTTTTTGGGCCCCGATTTTCAATTTATATATGGGGTGGGTGTGCACGTGTATCACACGTGTATTTTGGGTTTTTAACACGTCGGTTTAGTTGTGCCAAGTCAGCGAGCAGTCGAGACCACGTAGGAACGGACGTCGGACACGCTGTAAAAAATTCACCGCCGACAGACATTGGGTTCGGGTTGCAATTTTTATACAAGGTCGTGATATGTTTGCCTATTCCAAAAGTTTGGTTAAAACGTCCAAAACGTAAAAGATCGTGATTTTTAAAGCAATTAAGCCATATATATATATATATATATATTAATCAACAGTTGATTATAATTAGTTAATCATGGAACTAATTTCAATATATACACAACAACTTGTATATATGATTTTCTCACTTGATCAGAAACATTTTCTGGTCGTCTGAACTCGAACAATTCGATTCATTTAATTAATCCCAACTTTAAAATCAAATACAACTTTTGTATCACACACAAAATTATATAATTTAACAATTAATCAGTTTATCATATAAACATAAACAAATCAAAATCTGATTTTAAAGATGCAAACTGTGGCTCTGGTACCATTGTTAGGTTCGCTATACCGTACAGGGTCAAATGCAGTGGAAATAAAACGAAATAGATAAGTATTTATCTAATAAATACTAAATCCCTCGGTTCATATAGCGATTTTTCGACCGGCATCTTTTAAAATCACGTAAAACTACGATTTTTGATTTGTAGAGAATTTCGAAAATTACATTTAATTTTCTTCAAATTGCGACGACACAGAGAAAATCAATTCCCGGTTATGTGGCTATCACCGTCTTCTTACTCCGTATGGGATCCAAGTATCTCCCCTGTAATCGAATCCACCTTTTGAATTCCGACTCCGAGAACAATTTCTTCGCTAGTAAAAATTTTCCAAAACTGAATTGGTATCTTGGAATCAAATAAAAGTGGAAATATTTTTATTTTCTCAAATTAATCAAGAACAACTTTTGTTCTTTTCAAAATAACACGGGAGATTTTGATTCATTTCACTTAAATGAATTCTCAAGAATGAGAATTTATAATCATACAAGACTAACTCATGTATATTATATATTAACTTGTTATTAATCCATGTATAAAATAATTATGGATTAACTTGTTAACTTTAACATATATATATATAAATAATTATGGATTAACTTGTTAACGTAATCCATGTATATAAATAATAATGGATTAACTTGTTAACTTAACCCATGAATAAACTATACTAGTATAACACCCGTGTATTACACGGGTGCTTGCTAATTTTTTTTCTTAAAGTCTAAAATTAATGAGAAAAAGTAGCTGAAAATTTAAATACCTTTTACAAAAATATATATATATATTATATTATATTTAGTATAACACTTTTTATTTGTGCGACTTACTTATGTTATATTATAATAATTTTTAACTTACAACATATAACTACATTAAAAATAAATATATCAATTGATAAATAAATTTATTTTTCTAATGAATTTTAATAAATATTATTATTTTATATTATTATAAAGATAAATATAATTTATTTATTTCATATATACAATATGGATGTTAAATAGAAGATCATCATCATAATAGTGGAGGATTCTCTCGGGTGAGAGCAGGAGCGACGATTCTCTCGGGTGGGAGCTTATCTTGTGATTTCATATGTGATTCTCTGCTCTTTGTTGTTCGATCTTAGGTTTGGGTGTCTTCTTCACCTGTGGTCCCTTCTGCAGTCATTTTAATTTCTAAAATCTGAACCCTAGTTATGGTTCAGCACAGTTGTATAGGTCAAGACGATGACCTAGCCGACCGCAGCAAAAAATTCTCTTTGTCCGATATGGAAAGCTTAGTTACCAGCATTGCTCATGAAGATATCAAATTATGTGCTGAAGAATGCCAGAAAAGTCTCTTTGGCAGAGTCATAGGAGATCGTAAAGCAAGATGGCTGGGAATCAAGAGAACAATGAGCCACATTTGGAGATTGCAACAGCAGATGGAGGTGAAAGAGCTGGGACATAACTTTTTCCAATTTGTCTTTCAAAGTAAAGATGACATGAGGAAAGTAGCGGATGGTACCAGTTGGAGTTTTGAAAACCAATACTTAATTCTCAAAGAATGAGAGGCAGGAATTTCGAGCAGACATCCTGACTTCCAGGTAGTCAAGCTTTGGGTGCAGATTTGGAATCTTCTTATCAATTGGCTCAGTACGGAAGTGGGGGTCAAAATAGGGAAAAATTTTCACTTTGTTCAAAATGTGGTCTTGGCAAGTTCAGGCAATCATGGGCGGAAAATCATTAGGCTTTTGGTTTCAGTCAATGTAAATGAGCCATTACCAAGATGCACCAACATTCAGCTTGATGATCAACTCATTACAGTGGGATTCAGATACGAAAAATTGCACAATCTTTGTTACTACTGTGGCCTAATAGGTCATCTTGACCGAGGTTGCAAGCAAAGAATAGAGGCCATCAAATCTAGCTCAGCTAAAGAGGGGCAATATGGGGATTGGATCAAGGCTGTGGAGGGACAGTACTGGGTGGATATTGGACAGTCTGGACAAAGAACTTCCCCATCTTCAAGTCAAGCCCCTTCTTCA
>CACSLK010027832.1:4604644-4615362 GCA_902706635.1 Striga hermonthica
AGTGGCGATGGGCGCGCGACAGCGCGCAAGTGCGGGACAAGCGCGAACGACCCAATCCGCGCGGGCGTAGGAATGCTGGACGATGACGAGTACGCGCGCGAGATGGTCGGCACAAACGAAGCGCGCGCAACAGCGTGCGCGTGTGAGGGGCACGCGCAAGTCCTAGTTCCCAAAGGACTAGGCGAGAGGGCTGGAGAGGCGGCATGCGCGTACAGGGCACACGGGGCGCGCGATACCTCGCGCGCCAAGGATTAGGCAACCGAAGGGCGGCGCACGCATACGCGTGAGACGCGCGACGCGTATGGAAGGCGGCCGAGGGTTTTTAATTTGGAGCATTCTAGAATTGCTTGGTGTGCAAGCCAAGCATTAGTATTATGGTAGTAATAGGATTTTATTGCTTTCTAGTGTTATGATTTCTATTATTGCAAGAGTTAGGAGATCTAGTTTATTTAGGCTTAGATTTAATTTATGCACCTATAAATACCCCATGTACCTCATCATAATTTTATGTCTTGAATTGAGTATTGAATTGGTGAGCCAATTTTGAGGGGAACTTTATGTTCTAACGTGTAATAAACAAGGCCGTTAGTGCGTGTTTACATACAGTGTCGGAGAGAAGGCCCTGAGAGCGTCTCGAAGTCATAGTGTCTAGGAGAAGGCCCTGAGTGCGTCTGCTAGATACACCTATCGTGTCTAAACGAAGGCCCTGAGTGCGCCGTTTATTAACAACCCAAAATAGATAACCACACGATCCGTCATCAGCGTTCTGCCCATGCACGTCGTCCGCGTACATCACCCGCACATCCTCGTGCGGTCTTCCTTCGCTCGCCCGCGCGCACTACACTCCAATGCGCGCACTTCCGCCATCCCTCGGGCTAACCTTTTGCGTGTGTGATATGCCTAACTCGCAGCATTCTTGAGCTGCCTAGCCACTTCCGCATCATTTCCGTCCCCTTCAAGTGAATCCTTGTCCTCAAGGATGAAGTTCGGGAATTGATCGCGCATCTCATCAAGATCTTCCCATGTGGCTTCTTCGGGTGGCAACTTTTCCCAGTCGACTAATACTTCCCAACGACAGCGCCCTGCTTTCCTTATTTTGCGATACTCCATCGCACGTTTTGGGCGCACAATGATCCTACCATCGGTTGCGGTTGTTGGCAATTCTTCACAATACTTCTACGCTTCTCCTAAACTCCTCTTGAGTTGCGAGACGTGGATAACTGGGTGGATCTGAGAATTTTCTAGCAATTCTAGGCGATAAGCTACCTGACCAATGCGCTTCAGAATCTGATAAGGTCCATAATAGCGAATGCCCAGTTTAATTGCGGCCCTTTGTGCTGTTGTGCGCTGTCTGAATGGTCGTAACTTTAGGTAGACATACTTTCCCGGTGTAAAGTTCTCTTCGCGCCTCTTACCACCAGCGAAGGCTTTGGTTCGGTTAATCGAGCCCTCGAGATTTTTTTTCAATTCTCGCAACATCAGATCTCGTTCCTCGAGTTCTCGACCAACTTCATCATTAACCGTACTTTCCTCTGAATAGTTGACCAATGTCGGAGGTTTACGCCCGTATACCAACTCGAATGGTGTCATCTTAGTCGATTCGTGATATGCGGTGTTGTACCAATACTCAGCCCAAGGCAAAAAGTTTTCCCACCTCTTCGGAAATTGATGGACATAGCACCTTAAGTACTGCTCAAGAGTTCGATTGGTTACCTCAGTCTGTCCGTCTGTCTGTGGGTGGTAGGCTGAACTCATAGATAATTTGGTCCCTTGCAATTTAAAGAATTCAGACCAAAAGCTGCTCATAAAAATCCGATCTCGATCAGAAATGATTGATCATGGTGCCCCATGCAGCTTCATTACGTACTCTACGAATAATCTGGCAATAGACTTTGCAGTGTAAGTGTAACGCCCAGATTTTTAATTACTATTTATGGAGCTCGACTATATTTCCATAAATATTAAGTTTCTAAATTTGATGCATTATTTATATTTATTTGCATTAAATTAAATAATTAGTATTTAAGTCTAAGCCGCGAATAATACATTCGATTTTAATTATTTAAGTTGAAATTTTATTTAAGCGAACTGAAACCAGATGATTTGATTATTTCGAGCCCAACATTCAATTTTGACCCAAGTCGAAATTATTACTACAAGCCGTCATATTTTATTTATGGACCGAACATTTAATTTCTTAGTCGATGTACGATGTAATCGAGCCTAAGTCGTATTAAATTACTGGCTCGATTTCTAAGCCCAATTATTCTAGTAGAGTTAACCGATTAATTTAATTAGTTCGAATTCGACAAATTTTATTAACCGAACATTTAATCTTTTAGTCCATATTTGAATTTATCGGCCTAAGTTATTAATTCCTTTAGCCGCTTGTAGGATTTTAAAGGCCCGATTTTATAATTTACTAAAGCCCGATTGTGTTAAATCCCAAGCCCAATCATTTTGAGGCCCAATAGCACAATAAAAACCCTAATTTTTCCCCCCTATAAATACACCTTCATCTTCACTCCACCATCTACCACAAAATCCGACCGCCCCCAGCTCCGGCGAGCCGCCGCCGTGCCCAGCTCCGACGAGCCTTCATGCCGGCAACCGCTGTTCGCTGCACCACATCAGCCCCACCTCCACGCAGCTCGTCCAGTCACGCGGCCATCACACCTCCGGCGAGCGAAGGCCGCCATTTCCGCCAGCAGCTCACCTCGACCCCGGGTCCCATTCACGCGTCACTGGTGCACGGCGTCCCGTTCAAACTCTGCCCTGCCAAAAATCGCGGGTCCCGCAGCTTCTCCCGGCGTCCGCGACCAACCCAAGACCACCCCTGCTCAGCTCTGTTTTCTGGCGGCATACCACCACGCCGTCGGAGTCAGTCCAGCTCGCCGTTCACGACGAGCCACGTCGAGCCGCAGCTGCAAGCCCGCGACCTTCCAGCTCGCCCCGACGAGATTCGCACCACCTCCGGCGAGCCCAGAACCGCCATCGTCCTCCTTTCACGACGAGCTACGCAATCATCTTCTTCAGCTCTATTTTCTGACAACATAAACCAGCACCATAACCGTTCACGCGACCAGCAGCAGCTCGGTGTCCGTACACCTGCGAGCCAGCACCCCCGTGCCCGTACGCGCGCAACCCACTACACCCGAGCTCAGATCCGCACAACCCGTGCACGAGCCGCGCCCAAACACCTTAGATCCGTGGCCAGCTCTCTAAAACAGACCCGAACTTCGAGTTACAGTCCGGTTCATGCGTGTTTGACGTCCGTACCCGGGTGCATTGAGCTCGGATTTGCACGCCTTGTACCCGAGCAGCTCGGATCCGTGTCCTCCACACCAGGTCCAACCCGGACACCATAAAAACTGACCTGGTTGCATCATAAATGGGTTGGGCTGGCCCTAACTCGACCCAAGCAGCCTTAGATCCGACCCGTCTTATTTCGTTGACTCATTTTATCGTCCGATCTATTCCCGAGCCACTCGTTTTCGAGCATTTAAAGGTATAACCGATAAAACTCAATTTATATGGCTTAAACTTAATATTATAAAAGAGATAAGAGAAACGATATGTGATTTGAGCGATTTTGAATAAATCGGGATTAACGGGCTTAAAGCGAATATGTTCGACTTTTTAAATAAATGCGATAAAATGTTGAAACAAATACCATAAAATTTGCTGCATCGTTTTGAGGCTTAGGTTAAAATTTGAGAATTTTTGGACGTCGTTTGATAGGTAAACGAGCCGGTCAAATGCGTTGACCGGTCGTAGTAAATTGGAGTTGACTGAGTTGGGAGTTGACTTCTGACTTGAGATGTTGACCATAGACTATAGGAATACTGAGGATGCTTCGATTCGAATTTTATAAATTTTAGATGTCGTTTGACTTAGTTATAAAAATCGAGACTTTATATATTAATGCCGTAATAATAAAATAATAGTTTGATTGAGATTTTAGCTGCGGTTGTGGATTATAGATTTATTATAAATCACATAGAATATGTATATTAAATATCAGCCTTAATTGAGTTAGGATTTTCTGGAATCAAAACCCTAATTTTATCCGGTTCCGATAACCGGGTATTTTTCTGGATCCGATTATAAATGTATGAACCCTAGTAACGCCTGAATAATTATTAACCGTCGTGTCGTCAATTCGTAATGCGTATCGACGTCTCGCGCACGTGACCGTCTCTCGTCCGACCGTTGGAGCCGAACCGCCGAGTGCGTGCCCGTGCACCGAGTCCGAGTCAACCCCGAGTGCGTGCCCGTGCACCGAGTCCATCCGACTTGCCGTCTACGCGTCGTTCCGTTAGCCGTGGTCCAAGCACGCCCCTGCGTTAGTGACCGTGACACCGTTTCAAACCCGTGCATCGGCTAAGCCGTGTCAGTCGAGTTCGTGCCGGCCCGAGTTGCCACGCCGAACCCGGACCACGGTCAAACCGAGCTGCACATAGTCAAGCGAATGATCGACTGGCTCCGAGTGAGCCGTCGGTCCAGTTCAGCCGAACCGGTCCGATCAGTCCGGACGGTTCGAGATAAATTTCAGATATATATATATATATATTTTCGATAGAATTTCAGAGATAGAAGTTTAGATATATATTTCAGATAGAATTTCAGAGATAGAATTTCAGATATATATTTCAGATAGAATTTCAGATATAGTTAAGTTTTCAGATATATTAAGATTTCAGATATAGTTAAGATTTCAGGTAAAGTTAAGAATTTCAGATATAGTTTAGATTCCAGTCAGATTAGATTTAAGTCAGATTTTAGTTCCAGACTTAGAAATATTCCAGAGAACTCTAGAATGCCTCAAAGACGATAATATTTTTAAAATCAGCTCGTAAATCCCAAAATGATTTTTAAAGCCGAGTGAGCGAACCTAGATATATAAGATATTAAAGATTTGAGTTTTATTCTGAGCCTAGTACTTAGAATATTTCGCTCAATATATTTTGTAGCTTGAGGAGAGTCGAGCCTCCATCAGCTACCCATTTCAGATATTTCAGCCTGTGCATTCGCCAGTTTCCAGGTGGGGACCATGTACTGTGTATTTCATCGCTTTTAATAATTTACCATGTCTGAGATCTATATGTGATTAAATTGAAGGACCGAGACGAATGAGTGATCCCGTCTTGGTCAAGATGTCAGATGTCAGTTGTGACTTGGTTGAGTGGGCGATGCCCAGCCTAAGTCTAGCGTCCAGATGGGGTGATTAGTGCCTTTCCTGGATTTCTGTGGGAGGGGACCCCCAGAGTGTGCACATGAGTACCGGTTTACCGTTAGTCCCATAACCAGACCAGTTTTCTTATATATATGTTGATTCCATAGTTTATTATTAACTGTGCTGAGTATATCAGTGCCGGTCCCGGCGGAGCACCGTTGATTCCTTTGTGCTCACGCCTCCCCACTACCCTCTTTTTCAGGTGACGGAGTCCCGCGTGCAGCGTGAGCCGGATATGTGGTGGTGGTCATCAGTTAAGATATTTGTGTTATGTCATGTTTTGAATTGTTTGAATTAATTATGCTTTATTTATGTTCGTTAGTTGCATGTTTGTTTCGATATTTGAATTTATATTTGCTTCCGCACTCTAGAACAATATTTTAGAATTTCAGACTTGAGTTTCAGATGTCAGATTTCAGACTAGTATTTTAGATGTCAGATTATGTCAGATGTTCAGAATATGTATGTGTTAACCGGTATTATTCATGGCTTTAATTCTAGAATGAATTTACTTGGTCGCATGCATTTTTTATTAAAGAGATAAAGATAAATATATAAGATTATAGTTGAGTAGCATCCCGCGTTTTAAGTTAAAGTATTTTCGAAAAAAAAATAATAATATGAGTTTTCGAAAATTAAATAAGTGCTTTCCATTTATAGCGCGAAAAATTTACTCTGATTTTAGTAAGTTTTAGGCGGGGTGTTACAGTAAGGATGAGTGATAGGTATGAAATGAGCATACTTTGTGAGACGATCCACCACGACCATAACACCGTCGAATCCATTAGAACTCGGTAACCCTTCTATGAAATCCATAATAATGTCTTCCCAGATTGCCTCGGGTACCGGTAGAGGTTGCAGCAGACCGCTCGGCCGTCATGAGTCAGCCTTAGTACGTTGACAATCGTCGCACCGTGCTATGCAATCCCGGACGGTATTCTGCTGCCCTGGCCAGAAGAAGGTATTGGCTATCCTCATCCATGTGCGGTAAATACCCGAGTGACCGCCAATCTTAGAATCGTGGAAGTGCTGCATGATTTGCTCACGTAACTGCCCGCCGTCGGGAACGAATACCCAGCCTCGGTGTAGAAGTAGTCCATTATGCAACTCATAATCAATAGCAGTCGTCTTACCGGCTTCGATCGCTTGGCGCAAGTCCTGGAAATAGGTGTCCTCCTCTTGTGCCTTCCTGACTTCCTCCCAAATAGTCCAAGCCGGTCCAGTAACAGCATTAAGCTCGACTACATCAGTCCGCCTGGATAGTGCATCAACTACTACATTCTGTCGACCTGGTCGATAGACTATCTCAAAGTCAAACCCCATAAGGTTAGATACGAACTTCTGCTGCTCGGGGGTAACAATCCTTTGCTCGAGTAAATGCTTAAGCGGCTGCTGATCGGTCAGAATCTAAAAGCGTCGGCCCAATAGATAAAGCCTCCAACACCTTACAGCCTCGAAAACTGCCAGCATCTCCTTTACGTACACAGATAGACCCAACCGAGTAGTGCCTAGTGCCTTGCTGAGATAGGCTAAGGGTCGCCCCTCTTGCACTATCACAGCTCTGATCCCAGTGTCACTCGCATCTGTGTGTACCTCGAACAAGACGTCAAACCTTGGCATGGCGATCACTGGCATTGTAGTCATGGCGATCTTTTGTTTCCCAAACGCCTCCTTGCTAGCCTCGGTCCATGTGAACTCGCCTTTATTAGTCATCTCCGTCAGTGGCTTGGCGATGGTTCTGTAATCCTTCACGAACTTTCTGTAATAGCCCGTAAGTCCTAGAAATCCTCTCAGCTGTGTGAGACTTGCCGGTTTAGGCCAGTCGACCATAACCTCAATCTTTCGTGGGTTCACCTTCACGCCTTCGTGGGATATGAAATGCTCTAGATACTCAACCATCTTCTGCCCGAATGAACACTTGGATGGCTTGATATGAAACGAGTTGGCCTCCAAGATTTCGAGCACCACTCTCAAATGCTCAAGATGTTCATCCCACGACTTTGAATAAATCAGGATATCATCGAAGAATACCAAAACAAACTTACGCAGATACTCTTTGAAGATGGAATTCATAGAAAACTGGAAAGTGGATGGGGCGTTGCATAGTCCGAACGGCATAACCAGATACTCATAGTGTCCCTGGTGCGTATGAAATGCTGTCTTTGGAATGTCGGCCTTGTGGAGTCGAATTTGATGATAACCGACTCTTATATCGAGCTTTGAAAAGTACTTTGATCCGACTAACTCATCGAGCATGTTGTCGACACTCGGAATAGGAAATAGATCCTTGATAGTCGAAGCATTCAGGGCACGATAGTCAGTACAGAACCTCCACGTGCCACCTTTCTTTTTAGCTAACAGTTCGGGAGAAGAAAATGGACTCTTGCTATGCTGGATTAGTCCTGACTCTAGCATCTCGGTCACTTGCCATTCGATCTCAGTTTTCTGAAAGTGGGCGTACCTATAAGGATGGACATGTATGGCATGCTGCTCATTGATCAGCGGTATGCGATGATCGAACTCTCGATGCGGTGGTAATCCCTTTGGTTCGCCCAGTACTCTCTCAAACTCCTCGAGAATATCGCGCACATCTCCTTGCTGTTGCTCGTCCTGGTTTACGTGTGCCTCCACGTTATCGACTATTACTGCAAAAATTTGGCCGCCACCTCGCCAAACTCTTTCGATGCTCTTCAGCCCTACTTCCTTGGTGCCTTTATCGTTACCAGCACTCAGAATGACTTGTTGACCCCCAGAGTTGAACTCCATAACTCCTGTTCGATAATCGGTGGTCACCTTGCCTAACCCCTCGAGCCACTGTACTCCCAGAACGATATCCGGCCCAACCAGGGGTAAGGCATAAAGGTCAGCCTTCATAGTAACCCCGTTAAACTTGATTGGCACCTTCCAGAATGATTCAGTACATTGTAGCTTTTCACCGTTGGCTACCCGAAATTCAAAGGGCTCGATTTTTGTGGTTGGCAATTTCAACTTTTGAGACAAATCAGCATTGATGAAATTATGTGATGAACCGTTGTCTACGAGCACTACTACTCTTCGATCCCTGACCCACGCTGGTAGTCGCATCGTCCTTGGCACTCTGATTCCAGCCATAGCATGCATCGAGATTTCCAGCTCCTCATCGAATGACACAATCTCATTCTCCTGATGTGGTTCCTCCTCGACCTCAACTTCCTCATCGTCGAAGTTGGCCACATCAATTACAAAGGCCTGTTTGCATTGATGACCGGGGGTAAACTTATCCTCGCACTTAAAGAAAAGGCCTTTCTCACGTCTCCGCTTGACTTCCTCAGGCGACAATCGCCTGACTGCTGGCCCCGATGGTCGTGCATTGAAGGCCGGTCTCACGCCCGCGGATACTTGGCTCGGGCCCGTGCGACGTGTATCAGTAAACCGAGTGTCCGCCCGTCCCCTTGACGTCGCAACTAGGTGATCTTCGCGTCGTCGGGTAACCTCCATCGTGTCATGCATGGTGTTGGGCCTCTCGAGTCGAACCTCTGCAGCTAGGTCAACCGGGCCAATCACATACGCGGCAGGCCAACCGCTCAAACTCCCTGATGTACTCGCGTAGGCTGCCTGTCTGCCATATGCGTGTGAGAGCCTCGTTGTAGTTATGGTAATCAGATGTACCGAACCGTGTAAGCAACTCTCTCTCAAAAATATCCCAAGTGATAATTTGCTGCCGCTTACGATAAATCCTTGTGAGCCATTGCCACCAAACATTGGCCTCACCATCGAGATAATAAGCTGCATACCTGACACGATCTGGACCGTCGGTTTCGTTGAGCTGAAAATATGTATCGCCCTATTGATCCATGCGTCTGGATCGCTGCCCGTAAATGTGGACAACGTGATGCGCGGCTTGTCGGGTGCTCGTCTATCGCGATAGGTGGTTGCCTGGGACTGCCGGTCGAAGTTGTCCTCGCGCTCAAACTCCTCGCGCCAACGATCCTCTCCTTCGGGCCGCTCGCGGTCATGTCGCGCATGATCGCGTTGCCGCGGTGGTGGCAGGCGTGCGAGAACCGTGCACGCCATCTCGTCAAATTGCCGGTTCACGGTTTCCATCAGATCTTGCACCGTTGACTTGGTATTGTCGAGTCCTTCGCCCAACGTATCGATAGCTTCACTCATGCCACAGAACTGGACATCGAGAATATCGATCTTGTCCGTCATCTATTTATTGGCCATGGCTTTCCTTTACTTTCTTCGCTCTTTGCTTTGTGGACTCGTGGTTGAAGATGAATATGATGATGGAATACTTTCTTTTTTTTTTTACTTAATATGAGGGGGACCAAAAATAGGAAAAGAAAAAGAAAGAGAATGAGGTAGGAAAAAAACACACGATCAACACCTCTCAATGGAAGCACCAATGATGAGGATCGTGTGTTTTGTTTGCCGATAAGCCGCTAACCCGTGCCTTGAATCGCCGATAGTGTTTCTCTAGCCACAACAACGCCTATTGAAATGAATAAAATTGCAATAGTATTTTGGTGAAAGATCAAAACAAAGTGGAAGAACAAAGTTCTGATTTCTATTAATTCTTGAATGATTAAAAATAACATGAGGGAAGAGCCTTTATATAGGCACAAACTAGATCTAATCCTAATATAACTATAACTCTAAGAAAGTAATAAAATATTAAGTATCCTAATTAATCTAGATCTCATAATGTAACAAGGGAACTAAATAACTTGGCTTGCACACCAAGGGATCTCTTTCTATCTCTATCGGCCGCCTTATCCCACGCCCTATCCGCCTGCGTCGCCTAGTCCTTGCGGCACTAGGGCGCGCCGCCTTAGCGCGCGCGTGTAGTGGCGTCCGGCGTGCGGCGTACGCCATCTCCCCCTGCGCCGACCTTATGCGCGTGGTCGCCCTTCTCTCCGCACTCCTCTAGGGCTGAGGCCTCGCATCTTGCGCGTGTGTCCTCATCCGGCGTGTTACGCACGACATCGTTGCCAGCCGCTTTCTCGCGCGCATTGCGCCCCGCCAGTCTGCACTCCTCGAGGATTGGGGTCGCGCGCCTTATGCCGCATGCCTCAAGGACTGGGGCCTCGTCTGCCGCGCGTGAGTCTCGTTCGCCCGACCTTTCCTCGCGTGCGCCCGTCTCTCCCGCGCTACACGCATTCTGCCCACGCACGCCGTCCGCGTACATCACCCGCACATCCTCGTGCGGTCTTCCTTCGCTCGTCCCGCGCGCACTACACTCCTGATGAAGATCGTGTATTTCGATTGCCGATAAGCCACAAACCAGTGCCTTGAATCGCCGATAGTTGCCTAGAGGTTCACAAACCGCACCCCTCTAAACGATATAATTGCTATAGAATTTTGGTGAAAATCTAAAGCAAAGAGGATGAACAAAAGTTCTTGAGTTCTTATTAATTGTTCAATGATTGAATAATTAACATAGGGATGGGGCCTTTATATAGACACAAAAATATATCTAAGCCTAATCTACCTAGGGAAC
>CACSLK010027832.1:4643265-4658536 GCA_902706635.1 Striga hermonthica
CGCTGCGTGCGGACAGCGCGACTACGGCCGGCCCTTGTTGGCCGTCCGACAACAATTCTCGACCAAATAAACTTCAAACACCATAATCTGATATGGCATGATCATGACTACTGAAATAACCTCAAAACATGAAGTTTGCCTGATAAACTGAATATGGCCGTGGTGAGCGCACCGTGCGCCGCCGACGGTGTCAGGCCGCTTCTCGACCGACTTGACTTTTACCTCGGCAACACAACCTCAATTGAACTTAAAATATGATTTACTGAATAATTAGACATGGTTGTTCGAAAGAATATTTACTTAACAAACATGACACGCATGATCGGCCCGTGGCGCGTGCTACGTGCACGACCACGACCTTTGGCCAAAACAATGGAAACATGAAAATTCCTTCGAACATAAGTAACTGACTGAACATGATACGTGCATAACTGATTAAATAAACAGGGTTGGTCAAGAGATTTCAAACTGAAACTTGACATGATTGAACATAAACGACACGCACGGTTAAGTCGATATAGGTACGCATATGAACTTAGACTGAAAATTGGACTAAAGAAACATGCTATTCTCAGCCCATAATAACACGGAAATTACCTCCGACTATACTCGAGTGACAGCAACTCCTCGGCTTCCCGTGTTCGGGCGTGGCTCTCCGCGAGCGTGACGTCGTCGTGCGGTGCGTACGGGCGTGTGCGGTGCGATAGCTTGTACTCGGCTAAGCTTGTGGTTATCCTCTCCAACCCCTCACTAACTCTCTTATAGGTATAAAAAGACTTAGTATATGGCTAAGAGGTGGAGAAAATTGGACCCAACACCTCCTTTTATACATCAACCGAAAGAAGAAAAAATGTGGTGACATAAGGTCTTGTGGCTAGCTATAAACATGCCACTTGGAGATTAATTAGGAAATTAAAGAATGACTAATCACCTCTTAAACCTTCTCAAGGTGACACGTGTGGGTGCATGAAGGGAAAGGAAACATTTCCTTTTGCTAAGGAATTCTCACGGCACTATGGATAATTTGGACATAAAAACCGTACGGCCTTTGGAAAGAATAGTGGGAAAAATTTCCACTTTCTCACGGCAATTGCATACTTGAGCACGATTAATCATGAATAAAGCATAATTATATTCTTAATTATTTAATTAATAATAACACTTAATTACCAAAATTATTCCAAACGTAAATGGAACGTCGAAAATAATTTTCGGTAATCTCGACTGAAGATAATTAATTCCGAAAATGAATACTCGAAAATATTAATATATCGTAACTAAAAACATGACTAACATGACGGGATATCGCTGACTGAATAATTAATTCCGGACTTATTAATTTAATAACGAATCAGAATTAAATCTGGAAACTTATTCGGTTACTGAACTAATTAAACCGAATAATTTATCGACTAATAGTCGAACTTGGAATATGATTAACTGATTGACTTGAGCTTGAACATGAACATGACTATTTATTAATAAAGGCTAGCTTAAAAACTAAAAGCTAGTATTTTCTTTTATTAATAAATACGGGGTGTTACATACACTGAGTCTGTTCTCAAAAGCCAAAAAAGATCTTTGCAAATCAGGGAGAATTTGGAAAATCAAGGTGAAAGTACTGATAGGTCTTCAAATAAAGGGAAAATGTCTGTGGCTAATAACTTGTATGTGGTGGAGGAAACCAGCCCTAACTGGTCCCTAAGTTTCCAATGAGACTATGTGTGTAGAATTATAAAGGTTTGGGGGGACCCTCTACAATTTCTCAATTTAAAGAGGCCCTAAGGGTTCACTCCCCAGATTTGGGTGAAGCCTTTAGTAGTTGGTCAGCAGTATACTTGGGTGAATAATAGAAAAGGGGTAGAGTTCATTGAGGTTAAATTAGACAAATTTCTAGTTGCTGCTGATTGGTTACTTAACCACCCAAACTCTAGAGTTATTAATGTTCCTATGGCATCCTCTGACCACATTATGCTAGTTTTGGAGTTAGATTGTACTAACTAAGGTGTTTCATAAGAAAAAAATCTTCTATGATTCGAAATGGGCTAATGTGAAAGGCTTTCAGGAGAGAGTGGCTAAAGCCTGGGACTTACCTGTGGAAGGTCCAGGGCTGTTTAGTATTATGAACAGGGTTAGAAATGTTATGAATGCTCTTATCTTCTGGAAGAAAAGCCAAGAGTTTAACTCAGCTAAGGTCATCAGTAGCTGTAAACAGAGAATGGCTTTATTAGAGAATGAAGGGAGGGATAGAAACTGGGAGGAATGGCACTTTTTTAAAAACAACCTCTTTGAGGCTTATCATCAAGAAGAGGTGTTCTGGAAGAAGAAATCTAGAGTGGTGTGGTTAAAAGCAGGGGACATAAACACTAAATTTTTCCAGGCTAGTGTGAATCAGAGAAGAAAAATTAATAGCCTGCATAATTTGGTGAAAAATGATGGAACCACTTGTAGGCATGAGCAGGAAACAGTGGATGAATTGATGAGCTATTTCCAGAACCTGTTCAGAACACCCAACCCCTTGGTAGGTGACTGTAATCTAGAAGGCATTCCTGTGTCCATTACCCCTGATATGAACAAAGACCTGACCAAAGGGGTGTCTGAGGAGGAAATGAGAACAGCTTTAATGGATATGGACCCTAATAAAGCCTCTGGCTTTGATGGTATGACACCTGGGTTTTTCCAAAATTCCTAGAATACCTGTTGTAAGTATTTTTACCGAAGTAGAATCGAAATATTCAAACACCGGGTCGTATCTCAAGAAGGTCAGCTGGAATAAATTGTACGACTATTCAAACACACGAAATAAGAAAGAAGTCCTAAACACTCTAATTCAAATTGATGGTTTTTGATTAACAACTATGAATTCTAAATAAATAGAAAAGCAAATGAACTATCAGTTCCAAACGAAATTCAAATGGTGTTGAGGAAGTTAGGGAATCGGAGATACTCGCATATGGTTCTAACACAATTAATAAGTGCTTAACCGCTCAGTTAAGAGATCAAATAACTTACTCGTTAGAGGTTTGTTCTCAATAACTATTCGTAACAAGAGAACAAACATAAACAAATAATTATCTAAACAATCAACACATAGGCAATACATTAACGAACAAGCATATCCTAGACAAGCCACGTTCAACCAATTTCTCTCTACAAATTGATTAATTAGATTAGAATGATGATCAAGAATATAACCCTAGATTAAGAACAACTCGAATAGATTGAACGGTAAGCAAGCATTCATGAATCACAATCGAACCAACACGAATATCCCATATCCCCAACAAATGATTTAGCTACTCATAGTAATTTGAACACAAGAATTCATAACAATCCAAGCATAAAACATCATAAAAAAATTAGAAAAAGTGCTTACGATTAATTAAGAGATCCAAATGTCGAAAATGATGAG
Organism: Striga hermonthica; assembly: GCA_902706635.1. Lineage (NCBI taxonomy): Eukaryota > Viridiplantae > Streptophyta > Magnoliopsida > Lamiales > Orobanchaceae > Striga > Striga hermonthica. Next base: position 4,646,678 of record CACSLK010027832.1, read on the forward strand.
CAATCCAAATCCCGAAAACTAAATTTGAAAACGAAATCTTGAGGTTCTTCACCTTACAAGATTAATCTAAGTGAAAGAGAAGAAAGAAAAGAGAAAAAGATGATGTTCGTCCCGAGAGAATTCAAAAAAGTGCAAAAAAAATATACTGAACGTTTTTATGCACTAGCATCAATATCTTTTTTATTCCCGATCGATAAATCGTGTAAAATAACGGATTTGCAATTTCAGTTTCCCGACGCCGCAGCGCAATGCATGCCGCGGCGCGACAGATAGGGAGCTCACGGTTTGATCACGGCGCGAAGAAGGGTTCGCCGTGGCACGAGGCTTGATCACGACGTGGCAGAGGAGAGCTCTGCGGCGCGATGGGGAGCACGGCGCGGTAAGGGAGCTCTTCGCGGCGCGATGGGTGATGCGGCGTGGTACTGGAAAGGCCGGACTTCTCTGTTGCTCTCGTGGCGCTGCCGCGGCGCGATGCCCTCGGGAAGACAATTCTGCCGCGGCGCGAGGAATGGCACGACGCGAAGGCTATAAAATCTCGGTACTTGGGATGATATTCAGAACGTAATGCTCGGTTGCTCGATTACTCGAATAGCTCCAAATGTGTTGATAGAAGAATCTGAATCTACAACCACCGAAGATGAAAGAACAAAACACGAAAACAAACAAGACAACATAAAATAAAGAAAACAAGAAATAAACGGCTAACACGTGAAAAGAACGACCGGAGGACCAACAGAACTAAAAATAAATTCTTAAACTCGGGGGTAAAAACTAACAAATAAATAAATAAATAAGATAAAAAAATGGGACAAACAACTCCCCCACACTAAGACCTTTGTTCGTCCCGAACAAAAAGAAAATAAAAGAAAACACAATGAGCATGGACACGGTTTCAAACAAGACTAATCTCAAACCAGTCAATCAAACTGAGAAGAATTCCAATGATCAGAAGAACACACCTCAATTATCAACGCAGTTATTTCGAAGAACAAAGACTCTCGAGTACAAGTATGTGTATGCCTCACTCAGTTTCCTCGCAAAATATAAGAAAGGTGCACTCAAATTAGTCGTCAGACAAGGCAATCATAGATTTGTCTATCGTCTAACTTCTACTCTAAAACAATCAAATTCATAAAACAGTGAATCAAGAGGTCTTAAGGGGTTGTAACGTAGGCTCATCGGACTGAGTAGGATAAATATAGGCTAAGTGACTCAAAATATATCAGCCCAACTCATTCACCCAACCATATCAATAAACTCATCCAGTTGTCACCAACCGGCTCTTCCACTAACTCCAAGACCAACATACTTCCCAAGCATTTTTTTTTAATTTTTTTTTTCATTTTTTTTCATTTTTTTTTTTGTGAAAACCATTTGGACATCTTATCTAGGTTTAACCTTCGAGTTTTCTGCTCGAGTCTGCTAGACCGGTTTCCCGTACTCATGGCTCGTATCCACTAAGTTAGTGGACGGAACGCTAGGAGTATAATCCATTTGGCTTCCCTTTTTTTTTTTAACAAATAAACAAAAATGCAACGCAATCAACTATCACTTCCAACACTCAACCCGCAACTCAATATCATCATCACGAGGTTAACAATAAAATCATATAAGGCTCAAAGGGGGTGACTAGTGACTGTTATACATGGAAAAGAAAAAGGGAAAAGATACTACGAGAAATGCCTCGATCATATTCATGTTTCACAAATATAATCGAGTTATTTCAAAGCAGTCTCAAGGAAAATTCTACATGACAAGATTCCGACCAATATCACACAAGAAACAATAAAGGCTCAAACCTCACAAGGTAAATATGTTCCCCAAAACAACCAAACCAATTAATGGAATGCATTACTCGATCTCATCATCTCAACTTCTCAAATTCAACCAACAGTTATCAACCAGTCTTACAATACATCACAATCCAAACTCAGAAAAACACAGAAGCCTAAAACTAGACTGGTCCACCACGCAAGAGAAAAGAAAATAAAAACAACCTAAAACAAGAACTAGACCTGGTCCACCACATAGTCACGTAAGCACGTAAAACTCCCCCACACTCAAAATCAGACAATGTCTCCATTATCGATTCACAATGAAAAAGAGTTAGACCATATAATAAACCGACGCTAAAAGCAAAGAAGCTGCAAAAAAAAAGAGAAAGAGAAATAAAAACATACAAAGGACAGTGACAAGTCACTGTACGTCCGAAGGTGGCGGTGGAGGATGCTGATACTGCAGCGCCTCCCAGGTGTCCCATCGGGTGTCATGGGCCGTCCAATGCGCCTCGTTGTTCTGCAAGAACTCGTTCCATATTCTCGTCTGGTCTGCCCAACGCTCGTCATTGGTCCCGAGAAACGACTTCCAATGGGCCTCGTTCTGCTCTGTGTATGTCATCCAACGAGCCTCGTTTTGTGCCGTGTAGGCCGTCCAACGGGCATCACTGTGCTCTATGAATGACTCGAGATGGACATTGTGCGACGATACATCAGACTGGAGTGCTTGCTGCTTCTCGTCATGCCGAGTTTGGAACTTGGAAAACCAAACGGGGGCCCACTGTAAAAATGAGCCCAGGTGCTCGTCCATCGAGGGTGAAGGCTGATGCTCGTCGTGATCGTGCTGGTCCTCAGCCTCTGGGACATAATCCATCGGTTTCGCCTGCTCTTCTGCCACCGGTTGAGAAGGGTCTCCCGTGGCTTATTTCGACGAAGCCTCACCTTGTGCCATTCTCTTCAACTCCTCCTCCCGTAAGTACACCTCGTAGCATTTACGCTCTGAATATTGCGTGATCTTGAGCCCTTTGTTCAAAAAGCCTCAAGTCTGAAGTTCGTCATACCCGATGACCGAAGCACCGATTCCTTGCTCCGTAGATGTGGGAATTTTGAAGTAGTCAGCAACTTCTGTAACCACATGAGCTAATGTAGGGTAGCTCTTTGATCTATTACGCGTATCGACAAGAGCTTGCTTGAGAACGGGAGCAGACACACCGATTTCTTTTTGCACATAGCCCACATCACCAACAATTCTTGTTCGCTGACCTTATTCGCCTCTTTCTTCCCAAAGATGTTGTAAGAAAGGAACTTATGCTCAACCGCGATGGGTAGATCCTTGATTAAACCAACAGAAGGTACCTTTATATTAAACGACGAGCATGGTGATAAGTCGGCCCAATGCCTGTTAGCCTGGAAATTTTGGGGTTTCTGACGAGCACCCGTTATCTTCAAACCATAAATCTCGCATAGAACCTTATCCGTAATTTTGATCTGCTTCCCGCTCAAACGACAAGTTAGGTAGTTGCCATCGTCATGCATCTGAATCGTGCTAAAGCACTCGAGGGCTAGTGACCGAAAGGCAGTTAAATTATCCATGTCCGCATATTTCTCTAAGTAAAATTCTTTCAAGTATGTGCGGACAACATCCTCGATTTTATAATGCTTCAGCAATGCCGAATCGAGTACTCGGGGCTTAGGTATAGGTCTTGCGGCAAGTTGCTTGTATGTGGCCACCTTGGAGTCATTGAAAACTGGAAACGGAATGCCGTGATTTTGAGCCAAGGTGGGGATCTCTTCCCCCGAATCAGAGTCCGAGTTATGTGAGTTACCTGATGACTCGGGCGGAGTTGCTATGACGGCCTTGCCTTGGCCTTTGCTCGTGGAAGGGGCTTTCGTTGCATTCCTCATTTTCACCATATTCGGTTGTTGATACGTTGGATAGAAAGGGAATGAATGCGACTCGACTTGCTTCTTTATCCGTTGAGGCAATTAATCAAACACTTGGTGAGCAGAAGTTGGCTTAAGAAGCTTGTGACCAATTCCAAAGAGATAGTTCCCGAGTTTTAACACCTCAATCAATGTTTGAACGAGTAGATGATTTCCCGTACCTTAAGGTGCAATAAACAACTGAATTTAAGGAACTTTGATTGAAAATTTAGCAATCCTGCGTCTTCCTTTGGAATGGTTTCTGCCGGAGGAGAGAGTTGGCCGGAGATGGAGGGTTGCCGGTAGGTGGAGAGCGCTGAGGTGATTACTGGTCGGAGAAGGATGAAGTGGAGGAGGTCGGTTGCTAGGGTTCTTGTTCAAGAGATTTTTGTGTTGAAGAGCAAAAGAAATCTGAAGTCCCGACTTCTGTAGCGTCTAAAAATATATATACTAGCTAGGTGTCGCGGCGCGACATCTGCAGCGGCGCGAAGGATTTTTCTGTCACGGCGTGAGACTTTCTGCGGCGCGGCGCGAAACCCCTTTGTTCGCCTCGTTACAGCGTCGCGGTGCGGAGCCCTCGGGACGGTCCTTCGGTCGCGGCGCGGAGCCTGCCGCGGCGCGATACCTGGGAGCTGCGCAAATATTTTCCCTTTTCTTTTTTTTTTTTGTTATTTTTTGAGATAAAACTAAATAAATATAACTATATGTATATGTACAAATAATTGATCGGTTTAAAGCCGAGAGATCAACACAATTCTCAATTAAGGATACGAAGCTTCGCCGAGACTGATAGTCTCGACATGGTGCTTCCCAAATTCTCCTTCGAAATATGGTTTAACTCTCTGTCCATTCACTACAAATAACTCTCCATTCGCGGGATTGCGAAGTCGAACGACTCCAAGCAATGACACTTTATCGATGATGTAGGGTCCACTCCATCGGGACTTAAGCTTTCCTGGAAAAAGACGAAGGCGAGAGTTGAACAAGAGTACCTTCATGCTGGGCACGAGATGTTTCCGGATAATAGTAGCATCATGAAGCCTCTTTGTCTTTTCCTTGTAGATCTTGGAATTTTCGTAGGCTTCGTTCCTCAGTTTCTCAAGCTCCGAAAGTTGCAACAACCTCTCTTTCCCAGCGACATCAAGATCAACGTTCATCTTTCTAATGCCCCAAAAGGCCTTGTCTTTGATCTCAACCGGCAAATGACATGTTTTTCCGTAGACGAGCCGGAATGGGCTCATCCCCAAAACTCCCTTGTACGCTGTCCTTTAGGCCCAGAGTACGTCATTGAGCCGGCTCGACCAATCCTTTCTGAACGAGTTCACTGTTTTCTCAAGGATGGTCTTGATTTGCTTGTTAAACTGGATAGGCTTAGAAAAGAAAAAGAAGTGGTTTCTGCCTGGCCCGAAGTCTGAGGATGATAAGGAGTGGCCACTTGGTGAGAAATCTCATACTTCTTCATCAACTTCTCAAACACGCGGTTGCAAAAATGTTTGCCCCCGTCACTCACAATAGCCCGTGGGAATCTGAACCTACTCAAGACATGACTTTGCAAAAACTTGATCAAAATGTTAGCATCACATGTCATAGTGGGGATAGCCTCGACCCACTTGGAAACGTAATCTATGGCAAGAAGAATATACTCAAAGCCAAAAGATATGGGAAATGGTCCCATGAAATCGATGCCCCATACATCAAAGATTTCAACTTGCAAATTGTTCACAAGGGGCATCTCATTCCTTGGGCCAATATTCCCAATTCTTTGGCTACGATCACAAGACTTGCAAAATTCATAAGCATCTTTAAAAAGTTTAGGCCAGAATAAACCTGATTGGAGGACCTTAAAGGCGGTCTTTCAACCTCCAAAATGTCCTCCACAATGAAGCTCATGGCAAAAGGTAAGGACATTCAATTGCTCTTCTTCGGGCACACACCTCCGAAGAATATCATCATTTCCCATCTTGAAAAGGAATGGGTCATCCTAGAAATAGCACCTGAACATCAACACAAAATGTTTCCTCTCGTGGGAAGAGAGGTTAGCTGTTATATCCCGTCTTGTTATTAATATAAATTACGCGTTTAGTTCCGAAATAATTATTTTATCGATTTTAATCGTTTGGAACTAATTATTTCAGTCAAGATTCTTCGAAATTATTTTCGAAGTCATGTTCACGTTCGGATTAATTTTGGTGTTTAAGTACCAAGTTAATCAAATAAATCATGTATTATCAAATGATCAAGTATGTTAATTGTGTTTAATTAATAAGCACGCTTAAATCATTGATCATGTTCTATTATTCCCACAGTGCCGTGAGCAATTTTGTGGAAAATATGTATGGCAATTATCATTTAAGTCATGAAAGTGTCCAATTTATGTCCCATTTTCCTTAGTAAAAACCGTGAGCAATTAGTGGGAAAATGTCATGTATTAGTCATCACTTAGCAAGCATGAAGTGTCCTTCTCATAACACCTAAGTCATGACTAAGCATAGTTAGTGGTGACTAAGCTAATTTTCTCCAAGATTAAGCCATGTGTGGCAAAATCCCACCTCATCACGTCGGCCATCAGATATATATGCTAGAGTTGGGAGAATTTTGCTTCACTTTCTTCTTATATTCTCCCAAATAGTTTAAGTAAGTATAGAGAGTGAGGAGAGTAGAGGGGCTAGTCAGTACGCAAGGCCACATTCAAGCTCACGGCATATGCGCACCGCACACGTAGAACACTGATACGGAAGTGGTAATCAACCCAGGCGAGTCGGAGGATGAAGGTGGCGATGGTCTCGATATTTGGCTAGAAAATATGTTGGAGGAGCCATCTAGTCCTATTTACCGGCCATCATGTGTAAGAGATTGGCCAAAAGGTTGTGGTCCACAAGCTAAGCTTAAGCCTAAGAGACGCAAGACCAAACGATCCCGAAGGAAACACAAGGCAAAGGCTAAGGAAGGGAAGTGTTGGTGCAAGCCTTGTGCGAGGAAAAGGAGAGTTTGGAGAATGTAGGTTCGAAGGCGGGGACAACAAAGAATAGAAGACGGTTGGATTTGGCGAGCTGGTGATTGTATTGGGTTAGATGGATGGGACCCATGGCTGTCCAGAGAGCTAAAGGAATCGGGCGAGCACTTGAGGTCGGATGGCGATGAGAGTGCGAGCACGAGCGAAGAACGCGCATCGTGCCGTGATGCGCGCAAGGGGTTGAAGGGTCGAGACAGTGCACGAGCGAGCGACGTCGAGATGCCGGACGTGAGCAAAGCACGATGGTGCGCATCGGACGAGTCGGCAACGGAGGTTAGCGGCACGCGGGTGGTGTCAGGGCGTACGCGGGTGTGCGGAAGAGGATCGGGACGCATGGGCGCTGGAGGCGACGCGCGAGGCACGGGACGACGGCGCGAGCGGCACCGACATGAGGGGCGTGCGCGGCACTCGCGCAGGTGGCAAGGACGCGCGGGATGTGGGAAGCTGTGGCGATGGGCGCGCGACAACGCGCGAGTGCGGGGCAAGCGCGGACGACCCAATCCTAACAGGCGTAGGAGTGTTGGGCGCGGGTATGCACACGTAGGCGGGACGCGACAAGGGGGAAGCGCGCGCGACAGCGTGCGCATATGAAGAACGCACGCAAGACGCCGAGTCCGCCGAGGACTAGGACTCGCGAACGCGCGCGCAAGTGAGGCGGCGTACAATGAGGCGGCCGAGAGAATTATGGCGGTTGGAGTTTTGGAGCAAGTGGATGACTTGGACTTCAAGTTATGCTTGGAGTGAAAGTCAAGACAATTAGTATTTTGGTAGTAGTAGGATTTTATCGCTTTCTAGTATTAGGATTTCTATTATTGCAAGATTTAGGAGATCTAGATCTAGTAGGCTTAGATTTATTTTGCACCTATAAATACCCCATGTACCTCATCATTATTGGACATGTGGAATTGAGTATTGAATTGGTGAGCCAATTGAGAGGAGAACTTATGTTCTTACGTGTGTTTAAACAAGGACGTTAGTGCGTGTTTACATACAGTGTCGGAGAGAAGGCCATTAGAACGTCTTGAAGTCACGGTGTCTAGGAGAAGGCCGTAGTGCTTCTGTTAGATACACCTATCGTGGATAAACGATGGCCCTGAGTGCACGTTTATTCACAACCCGAAAATAGATAAAAACACGGTCCGTCATCATTGGTGCTTTCGTTGAGAGGTGCTGATCGTGTCTTTATCTATTTATCTTTTTCTTTTTTTTCGGTTTTGCCTTTTGCTGAGGGACCGAATTTCTTATTGTTTTGGTCGAAATTTTTGAATTTAATTATTCGAATTTTTCAAATTTTTTTCGTATCTTAAAAAAAAAAGTGTCATCTTGTTAGTCCTTTGTTTGATTTTTTTGTTCGGTTATTACCTTTTGTTGAGGGACCGAATTTCTCTTGTTTTTAAATTTTTTTGTTTGGTTCAATTTTTTTCGAATTTTAAGAGTAAAAAAAAAATGTCTTACCCACCATTGGATGAGTTAGATTGGAAAGATCTTGAGATGTTGGAAGGTTTGGAAAGAGAGCTCACACCATGGGAGAAAACATATCTAGATGAGCTTCATGAGCGAAGAAACATAGAAGAGTACGAGCGACAACTCGTACAAGCCCGAGAAGCAATGGTGATCGATGCTCAGAACCATGAAGAGGAAGGAGAGCTGAATTTTCTAATCCTTGAGGACAAGGAATGTCTTGAAGAGGAGGGGAATGATACGGAAGTGGTCATCAACCTAGGCGATTCAGAGGATGAAGGTGGCGATGGTCTCCATATTTGGCTAGAAAATATGTTGGAGGAGCCATCTAGTCCTATTTACCGGCCATCATGTGTAAGAGATTGGCCAAAAGGTTGTGGTCCACGAGCTAAGCTTAAGCCTAAGAGACGCAAGACCAAACGAGCCTGAAGGAAACACAAGGAAAAGGCTAAGGAAGGGAAGTGTTGGTGCAAGCCTTGTGCGAGGGAAATGAGAGTTTGGAGAATGTAGGTTCGAAGGCGGGGACAACAAAGAATAGAAGACGGTTGGATTTGGCGAGCTGGTGATTGTATTGGGTTGGATGGATGGGACCCATGGCCGTCCGGAGAGCTAAAGGAATCGGGCGAGCACTTGAGGTCGGATGGCGATAAGAGTGCGAGCACGAGCGAAGAACGCACATCGTGTCGTGATGCGCGCAAGGGGTCGAAGGGTCGAGACAGTGCACGGGCGAGCGACGTCGAGATGCCGGACGCGAGCAAAGCACGATTGTAACACCCCGCCTAAAACTTACTAAAATCAGAGTAAATTTTTCGCGCTATAAAAGGAAAGCACTATTTAATTTTCGAAAACTCATATTATTTTTTTGAAAATACTTTAACTTTAAAAACACGGGATGCTACTCAACTTTAATCTTATATCTTTATCACTATAATCTATCATGCATGCGACCAAGTAAAATCATTCTAGAATTAAGGCCATGAATAATACCGGCTAAATCATGCATATTCTGAAAATCTCACATAATCTGACATCTGAAATAATAGTCTGAAATCTGACATCTGAAACACAAGTCTAACATGCGGAAGCAAGTACAAGTTCAGGAAGCACACAAGCATAATTCAAACATAGATAATTCAAACATGTTCAACTACTATATGACATGTTTTCACAAAAATGTCCTGAAGCTGGACCAACACCACATAACTGCTTACGCTCCACGCGGGACTCCATCACCTGAAAAATAGGGTAGTGGGGAGGCGTGAGCACAATGGAATCAACGGTGCTCCGCCGGATCCGACACTGAATACTCAGCACAATTAAAAATAAACTATGGAATCAACATATATTTGAGAAAACTGGTCTGGCTATGGGACTAACGGTAAATCGGTACTCATGTGCACACTCTGGGGGTCCCCTCCCACAGAAATCCAGGCTGGGCCTCGCCCACTCATCTGGACGCTGGACTTAGGCTGGGCCTCGCCCTCTCATCGAAGTCATAACTGAAATCTGATATCTTGACCAAGACGGGATCGCTCATCCGTCTCGGTCCTTCAATTTAATCACATATAGATCTCAGACATGGTAAATTATTAAAAGCGATGAAATACACAGTACATGGTCCCCACCTGGAAACTGGCGAAAAGCGAATGCTGAATATAGCTGAATGAGTAGCTGATGGAGGCTCGACTCTCCTCAAGCTACAAAATATATTGAGCGAAATATTCTAAGTACTAGGCCCAAAATAAAACTCAAATCTTTAATATCTTATATATCTAGGTTCGCTCATTCGGTTTTAAAAATCATTTTGGGATTACGAGCTGATTTTAAAAATATTATCGTCGTTGAGGCATTCTAGAGTTCTCTGGAATATTTCTAAGTTTGGGACTTGAATCTGACTTAATCTAATCTGACTGAAATCTAAACTATATCTGAAACTTAAATCTATCTGAAATTCTTAACTTTATCTAAAATCTTAATCTGACAGCATCTGAAATTTATCTGACATTTTATCTGAAATCTATATCGAACAGTCCGGCTGACCGGACCAGTTCGACTGAACTGGACCGACGGCTCACTCGGAGTCGGTCGGTCATTCGCTGAACTATGTGCAGCTCGGTTTGACCGTGGTCCGAGTTCGGCGTTGCGACTCGGGCCGGCACGAACTCGACTGACACGGCTTAGTCGATGCACGAGTTGATCGGTGCCACGGTCACTGACGCAGGGGCGTGCTTGGACCACGGCTAACGGAACGACGCGTAGACGGCAAGTCGGATGAACTCGGTGCACGGGCACGCACTCGGGGATTGACTCGGACTCGGTGCACGGGCACGCACTCGACGGTTCGGCTCCAACGGTCGAACGAGAGGCGGTCACAGGCACGAGACGACGGTACGCATTACGATATGACGGTTAATAATTATTCGGACGGTACTAGGGTTCAATCAATTATAAACGGATTCGGAAAAAACTAGGGTTTTGATTCCGGAAAATCCTAACTCAATTAAGGCCGATATTTAATATACATATTCTACGTGATTTATAATAAATCTATAATCCGCAACTGCAGCTAAAGTCTCAATCAAACTAATATTTAATTATACGGCATTAATATCTTAAGTCTCGATTTTTATAACTAAGTCAAACAACATCCAAAAATTACGAAAATCGAAACATAACGTCCTAAATATAAATATAGTCCATCGTCAAAATCTCAAGTCAAAAGTCATCTCCTAACTCAGTCAACTCCAATTTACTACGACCAGTCAACAACTTTGACCGACTCGTTGTCCTACCAAACCAAGTCCGAAAATTATGAAATTTAATCCTACGCCTCAACATGACGTAATGAATTTTATAGTATTTATTTCAACATTTTATCGCATTTATTTAAAAAGTCGAACATATTCGCTTTAAGCCCGAAAATCCCGATTTATTCAAAATCGCTCAAATCACCCAATTTATACTTTCTTATCAATTCAAATATTATGTCTAAGCCATCGAAACCGAGATCTAGTGATTATACCTTAAAATGACTCGGATCGGGTGGACCTAAAAAAAGATCGGGTAAGAAAATAAGGCGATGGAGCAACCGATTCGAAAACAAGGACTGCGGTCGTAGATCTCGAACTAAGAAGCTGAAAATGGGCCGAAAATGCCGCTGGTTAGAGCTAGGGTCGCCGTGAACAGTGGTTGCGGGCGAAGCTCCTTTTTCCGACGAAATCGGGCCTGGGTGCGCAGAGGCGAGCTGGACGCGCGGTGGCTGGTCGAGAAGCGCCGGAACTTGGCTGGAACGTCGCGTGGGTTGCGGACCAGAGTTGGGACCGAGTATAGTGACGGTCTGGTGGTGAGCGACGGCGCGTGAGCTCGAATTTGCTGGTTCCCGGCGAGGATGGCGTGAGGACGGAGCTGTTGAGGTCGCTGGAAGGCGGCGTGAGCGGGAGTCGTGGTCGGGGGTCGCGTGAACCGAGGTGGGCTGAGAAGCTAGGGCCGTGGAGGCGCCGCTGTGACGGGAGCTCGAGCTTGGACTGTGCAAGGACGTGGGTCGCGAGTCTATGCGTGAGCTTGTGCGAGATGGACGGCGAGAATTGGGCTTGGGCCGCCGGTCCGGTCGTGGTGCAAGCTGGTTCAGTGGAAGGCGAGCTGCGGCTTGAGCAGGTATGTGCGAGCTCGCGGGCTGAGGTGCGGGTG
>CACSLK010027832.1:4685280-4698011 GCA_902706635.1 Striga hermonthica
CCAAGTATGATTGTGTATGTTTCTCTAAGGTCAAAAGTATTGATCTTAGTATAATAATTTGTTGTAGGTGTTTGACGAGCCTTGCTCGCCGCCTACTCTTGATTGTGCTATTTCCCCTTATTGCTGCACCAGGTGGGTTTACTTATTCAAAACTTGCTATGCCATATATGTGTATTTCATGTTGAATGGGTATGATTTTAGTATGTACGTAAACCATGTAGCCTATCGATGTGAGCTGTTACGGCCGTCGGTACGGTTGTCCCCGTCGATGTAATACGGTTGCCCTTGCGAGGCAAGTCTCCGTAAGACCTAGAAAGGCCGTGCCTTTTCGTATGGCACGTACCCCCATGAGTTAGGGTAATGAATCCCCTTTCCTTGGCTAATGAAAGATGTGTACACGTGGGTATTATGTTGTGATGTGATTGGAGACGTGACAGAGTAATTGTTTTATGTTCATACTCTAACCATACCTTCTCTTCATTATTATGTTGTGATATATGTGCATAGTGGTGAGCACGTCTTTCATCTTGTGCTCATCCCCACCTGCTCTTTACCGATGCAGGTTAAGTGACAGTCGGGTGACGAGGAAAGGACGAGTTGGTCGGTCTATTTATTTATGCATTATTATGGCTTCCGTTGAACTTGAATAAATTTGTTACACGTTATGTTTTGTGCAAACTATTTTCAAACCTGGTGTGTGGATTTTGAATCTTATGAACCCTTGTAGTTTTGGGATTGATGTTTGACTATTTATTCATGAGTTTGTGTTGGTGGGTGAAAACCGTTTGTGAAAACCGGGTAATGAATCCCCGTAGGCCCAGATAAGACTTGGGTTATGAGAATGTTAGTTAACACCCACTAAATTTTTGAAAATGAGTTTGAAAATTTTATACTGGTTTTTGAAAAATCCGGAATTTCTATAAAATCAAAGTGGGGTGTTACAATCACGACGCGATTTGGGTCGTGGTCGACAGATTGACTAAGGTCACTCATTTTTTACCCGTTTCGATGAAGATGTCTTTGGATAAGTTGGCTGAGATTTATACTCTTAGGATCATTCGACTCCACGGAGTGCCCGTTACTATCGTATCAGACAGAGATCCCAGATTCGTCAGTAGATTCTGGCAGAGTTTACATGAGGCGATGGGCACGAAGCTAGAGTTCAGTTCAACCTACCATCCGGAGACTGATGGTCAGTCCGAGCGAACCATTCAGACGCTTGAGGATATGTTACGCGCTTTGGTTGTTGACAGGGGTGCTAAGTGGGAGTCGTTGTTGCCGTACGTTGAGTTCGCGTACAACAACAGCTATCATTCTTCTATATAGATGGCTCCTTACGAGGCACTTTACGGTCGTAAGTGTCGTTCCCCTCTTTATTGGGTCGACGTCGGAGAGCGACGATTACTCGGTCCGAAGATGATCGAGGAGACTGCAGATTAGGTCGAGTTTATCCGGCAGAGACTCAAGACAGCTCAGAGTCGACAGAAATCTTTAGCCGATCAGCATCGACAAGATATTCAGTTCGAGGTTGGCGAGCCAGCTTTTCTCAGAGTTCGTCCGATTCGCGGAATTGTTCGATTCAGGAAGAGAGGGAAGCTGCACCCTCGATTCATTAGCCCGTTCGAGGTTCTTGAGCGAGTAGGCGAAGTCGCGTATCGATTAGCCTTACCTCCCGAGCTATCCGGCATTCATAATGTTTTTCACGCATCTATGTTGCATAAGTACGTGTGCGACCCAGATCATGTCATTCCCCATTTAGATATTTAGATTCAGCCAGATTTGTCGTACGAGGAGCGACCGGTAGCTGTACTGGACCATCAGGTTCGTCGGCTCCGGAAGCGAGATGTCCCCCTCGTTCGTATTCAGTGGGATCTCCACGGAGCTACTTGGGAGTCGGAGGCTGACATTCGCGCTCGTTTTCCCAATTTTCAGTTTTGATGTATATATTTTCATGTCTAATGTACATATTTCATGTATAATCAGTTCGTTTTGAATTTCTGAGGACGAAAATATTTAAGGAGGGAGGATTGTTATATCCTGTCTTGTTATTAATATAAATTACGCGTTTAGTTCCGAATTAATTATTTTATCGATTTTAATCGTTCGGAACTAATTATTTCAGTCAAGATTCTTCGAAATTATTTTCGAAGTCATGTTCACGTTTGGATTAATTTTGGTATTTAAGTACAAAGTTAATCAAATAAATCATGTATTATCAAATGATCAAGCATGTTAATTGTGTTTAATTAACATTATAAGCACGCTTAAATCATTGATCATGTTCTATTATTCCCAAAGTGTCGTGAGCAATTTTGTGGAAAATATGTATGGCAATTATCATTTAAGTCATGAAAGTGTCCAATTTATGTCCCATTTTCCTTAGTAAAAACCGTGAGCAATTAGTGGGAAAATGTCATGTATTAGTCATCACTTAGCAAGCATGAGGTGTCCTTCTCATAACACCTAAGTCATGACTAAGCATAGTTAGTGGTGACTAAGCTAATTTGCTCCAAGATTAAGCCATGTGTGGCAAAATCCCACCTCCTCACATCGGCCATCATATATACATGCTAGAGTTGGGAGAATATTGCTTCACTTTCTTCTTATATTCTCCCAAATAGTTTAAGTAAGTATAGAGAGTGAGGAGAGTAGGGGGGCTAGTCACGCACGCAAGGCCACGTTCAAGCTCACGGCATACGCGCTGTAACACCCCGCCTAAAACTTACTAAAATTAGAGTAAATTTTTCGCTGTAACACCCCGTCTAAAACTTACTACAATCAGAGTAAATTTTTCGCGCTATAAAAGGAAAGCACTATTTAATTTTCGAAAACTCATATTATATTTTCGAAAATACTTTAACTTTAAAAACGCGGGATGCTACTCAACTTTAATCTTTAATCTTTATCTCTTTAATCAAAAATGCATGCGACCAAGTATAATCATTCTAGAATTAAGGCCATGAATAATACCGGCTAAAACATGCATATTCTGAAAATCTAACATAATCTAACATCTGAAATGCTAGTCTGAAATCTTACATCTGAAACTCAAGTCTGAAATTCTGAAATATTGTTCTAGAGTGCGGAAGCAACTATAAATTCAAACATCGAGACAAACATGCAGCAAACGAACATAAATAAAGCATAATTAATTCAAACAATTCAAAACATGACATAACACAAATATATCGACTGATGACCACCACCACATATCCGGCTCACGCTGCACGCGGGACTCCGTCACCTGAAAAAGAGGGTAGTGGGGAGGCATGAGCACAAAGGAATCAACGGTGCTCCGCCGGAACCGGCACTGAATACTCAGCACAATTAATAATAAACTATGGAATCAACATATATATGAATAAACTGGTCTGACTATGGGACTAACGGTAAACCGGTACTCATGTGCACACTCTGGGGGTCCCCTCCCACAGAAATCCAGGAAAGGCACTAATCACCCCATCTGGACGCTAGACTTAGGACGGGCCCTAATCACACACATCCAAGTCATAAATGAAATACTGAAATATTGACCAAGACGGGATCACTCATCCGTCTCAGTCCTTCAATTTAATCGCATATAGATATCATGCATGGTAAATTATTAAAAGCGATGAAATACACAGTACATGGTCCCCACCTGGAAAACTGGCGAATGCAAAGGCTGAAATATCTGAAATAGGTAGCTGATGGAGGCTCGACTCTCCTCAAGCTACAAAATATATTGAGCGAAATATTCTAAATACTAGGCTCAAAATAAAACTCAAATCTTTAATATCTTATATATCTAGGTTCGCTCACTCGGCTTAAAAAATCATTTTAGGGATTTACGAGCTGATTTTGAAAATATTATCGTCGTTGAGGCATTCTAGAGTTCTCTGAAATATCTCTAAGTCTGGAACTAAAATCTGACTTAAATCTAATTTGACTGAAATCTAAACGATATCTGAATCTTTAATCTATCTGGAATCTTAACTTTATCTGGAATTTATCTGAAATATATATCTGAAATTCTATCTCCGAAATTCTATCTAAAATATATATCTGAAATTCTATACGAACCATCCGGCCAGCCCGGACTGGTTCGACTGAACTGGACCGACGGCTCACTCGGAGCCAGTCGATCATTCGCTTAACTATGTGCAGCTCGGTTTGACCGTGGTTTGGGTTCGGCGTGGCAACTTGGGCCAGCACGAACTCGACTGACACGGCTTAGCCGATGCATGGGTTTGAAACGGTGCCACGGTCACTGACGCAGGGGCGTTCTTGGACCACGGCTAAGGAATACGGCGCATAGATGGTAGACGGTTGGACTCGGTGCACGAGCACGCACTCGGGGGTTTCACTCGAACTCGGTGCACGGGCACGCACTCGGCGACTCAGCTCCAACGGCCGTACAAGAGGCGATCACGGGCACGAGACGACAATACGCATTAGGAATTACGATACGACGGTTAATAATTATCCAGACGATACTAGGGTTCAGTCCTTTCAAATCGGATCTAGAAATATACTCGGTTATCGGAACCGGATAAAACTAGGGTTTTGATTTCTCAAAAGTCCTAACTCATTTAAGGCCGATAATTAATATACACCTTCTATGTGATTATAATAAATCTATAATCCACAACCGCAGCTAAAATCTCAATCAATCTAATATTTTATTTTTACGGCATTAATATATAATGTCTCGATTTTTAATCTATACCAAACTATGTCCAAAAATTACGAAATTTGAAATATAGTCTCATTATCACATACATGACCTATGGTTCAAATATCAAGTCAAAAATCCATCTACAACCCATTCAACTAAAAGCGACATCAACCGGTCAATTATTTCAAAATTCTCGTTCGCCTATCAAACGAACTTCGAAAATTATCAAATTTTTACCTAAGCCTCAAAACGATGCAACGAATTTAATGGTATTTATTTCAAGATTTTATCGAAATTATTAAACGAGGTCCAAAATTTAGCTTTAAGCTCGTATGTCCCTTTTTAGTCAAAATCGCTCAAATCACAATTTCTTTTCTCTTATCATGTTAATGACATTAAGTCTAAGCCAAATTAGTTGAATTTTTGTTATTATACCTTAAATTGCTAAAAAACGAGCGGGTCAAGAATAGCTCGGGCTAAGAAATGGTCAAAATTAGCAAGACGGCCGGATCTTGGAGCTGTGGGCGCGGATCTGGGGATGAGGAGCTAGTAGGACCGGACTGAGGTATTTGGTCGCGCGTGGACTGCCGCTGGTCGGGTCACCGAGCTACAGTGACGTGGAGGAGCTGTGGGAGGCGCACCGGTGGCTGGTTTGCCATTTTCCGACAGTGAATGGATGGTGGTGGTACAGTGGCGCGTGGATCTGGGCGTGCATCGGGCTGGGGTCGTGAAGGAGATGTGGGCCGCGGACAGAGGTGGCCGGATCTTGAGCTTGAGTCGCTGGAAACGCGACTGAGAGCTGGGTACGGCGGTGGTGCGCGAGCTACGGGCTGGAGCAGGTGGTGGTGACGAGCTGAGGATGGCGAGTTGGTCGCCGGCGCACGGTGGTGCTGTCTGGGAGGTCGCGGGTTGGAGCTGAGACGGGTCGTACGGTCGCAGGTCCGAGCTGGTTTGGGTGGATGGCGAGCTGCGGGCTGGAGTGGCTCGCGAACCGGAGCTGTGCGGGCCTGCTGGAGCTGCGAGGAAACTCGGCTGCGGGCTCGCCGGAAGTTGGAGATGCAGCAGCGTGGAGGTGAGCTGGTTGCGGGAAGGCTTTCACAGCGGCTGTGAGCTCGACGTGGGCTCAACTGGGGCTGGAACCGTGGCCACCGGCGTGAAGGTCGGGTCACCGGAGAAGGTGACTTTGCCGGATTTTTCATGGTGTGTGGAGGAGAGAGTGACGGCCAATAGTGTTGGGAGAAGTGGGTAGAATGAAGAAGGGACTCTATATATAGTAGGGAGGGAGACTTAGGGTTTTTATTGTGCTATTGGGCCTCAAAATGATCGGGCTTGGGATTTAACACAATCGGGCTTTAGTAATTTATAAAATCGGGCCTTTAAAATACTACGAGTTGGGCTCGAACATAAATCGGATATAAACTTAGGAAATTAAATGCTCGGGCTTGCTAAATAATATTAATCGAACTAGGACTAATTAAATTAGTCGGTCGAAATAATTACTAATAATGGGCCCAGAATTAAAATCGACTGTTTGCTTGATTTTAAACTGGACTGGAATAAAATTGGACTTGGGCTCGATATAATTAAATTATCCGGCTTCGGATCACTTCAATAAAATTCCAACTTTAATAATTAAAGTCGGAAAAATTATTCGTGGCTTAGACTTTAATTCTAATTATTTAATTTAATGCAAATAAATATAATAAATGCATCAAATTTAGAAACTTAATATTTACGGAAATATAGTCGAGCTTCATAAATAGTAATATAAAAATCTGGGCGTTACAATCTATCCTCCTTAAAATATTTCCGTCCTCGGAAATGCTAAAACTAAACATAAGTCCGACTCGACTAGAAGCTAGGAATCGGAAAGTACATATTACTAGTCAGAACTGAAACTCTGGATAACGAGCGCGAGTCTCTTACTCTCGCTCCTAAGTGGCCTCGGCCTCGCCATGACGACTCTATCAAACTCGGGCTAGAGATACAACTTTATTCCTCAGTCGTTGGACCTTTCGGTCCAAAATCACTACCGGCTGCTCCTCGTAAGTCAGGTTTTGCCCAACCTCGAGCTTTCTAAAATTCAACACGTGCCTTAGATCATGCACGTAATTTCTCAACATCGAAATACAAAAGACGTTGTGCACACCCGAAAGCTCGGGTGGCAACGCCAAACTGTATATTACCCTGCCCAATCGATCTAAGATCTCGAATGAGCCTAGAAAACGGGGATCTCGGTCTGGCACTCTGGTCTCGGCTACTCCATGGAATCGAGTAATCCCACGAAAGTAAATACTGAAAATCTGCTCCATGGTCATCGTCATCCTCAGGGGCAAACGCGGGTCGACTTCGCCAGTCGGTCCACAACTACCCAAACCGCATCGAGTTGCTCTTTTGATTTGGGTAGTCCCGTAACGAAATCCATGGTAACGTGCTCCCACTTCCACAATGGAACCTCTATGGTTGCACGAAACTGGGTGGAAACTTGTGCTCAGACTTCACTTGCTGACAAACCAAGCACTTTCCCAAGAACTTGGAATTTCTAACTAAGGTATATGACAAAACTCTAAACTTCAAGTCTAAGATTTCTAACTCTGAATTCTGTCTTCCCCCTGCTAGTGATCAACTCCGGTATCAAGCCCCCAGGTAATTCGGACTAGTGACTCTTATTTCAAGTCTCCATAATTTTCCCGGCCTTATGGCTATTATACACCGTTAACCCAGTCAAGAAACTGGGGTCTTTGTCTGGATACTGTAATAGGGCGGTACCGGATTGGTCGGTCTCGCTGGTACTCGTTCGTCATGGCAACTCACTAAAATCTCACTATGTGCCTTAGATAAAATCCAAGACAAAACTTTAAAAACTATACTGGGGAACTTTAAAGAAGCTCATCTGTACTCTCAGCAGCATCGCCCTAGCTACAGCGACACTCCTGGACTCAGAGAGACCTACTTCTCGACTCTCTGACTAGCGTACCTTCTGCCAAAAATGGTCGTAGGCACTATCTCACGGGTCAACTCAGATCAACGTGGGGCTCATCTAAGGCTTCCACGTGTTTGAGTTCGAGCACATCTTCTCGAATTCGAGACGTGGGGAAAAATTGCTCAACCTTCTCCGAGAATTTCGGCGTCAAAGCCTCAATTGTTAGACTTAGCTCGCCTTCTCGGCTATATGTTGAGAATGACTGGGCTAACTAAAACTGTTGCTCATCTACAACTGTGACCATCGGGGTCATCTTGCTGTTCACATTGGTCTGAAAGTCTTTCTATGGTTGGCCTGTACGCGACTTTTGTCGGTTCAGGGTTTGCCTTAAGTCTTAGCGTGGATTGCTGATCTCTTCTCTATTGTCTTTTGGTCTACTATTGACCGAGAATCTTTCTCTCGCTATTTCTTTCTTGTACGTCAACGATCCACACTTGTCTGTACTAAATCGTACAATGTCATACCAATCGACATTTATCAACTATCTCAGTAGAAAATCGCTCTTTCGAATGAAATTGTCTTTCAAAACGCAAGCATCTGAGTGTTCTGATCGTCCATCGATCTGTAATATTGATGAGAACAACTAGCAATTGTGGTTCGACTTGTTGTGACTCGGCTCCTGACAATGCGGTACATTGCACACGGTACGTTGCATGCGGTTTACCCACCTCCCGTGGCCCACGGGCGCGGAACACCTGCATGCTATACCTGCGTGCGATGTACCGGCGGCGTCAGCGTCGCCTGCAGTCATAACACAGTCGTATCCACGTCTTATGCTAGTGGCTTCACGGTACTGCGGTGCTGAGTTAACTCGGCGCACTACTACTGGATCTAACTTCTTCCTGATACAAATCGAGGGTCCCACTACTTATATGGGTAAAATTTTTCCCAAGGGTACTTAAAATTTCAATGTTGAGGCTTTTTTGCTCTTTCTTCCCGCAACGTCTAATCTAAAACTAGTGATGTCGTACACCACTAGTACTTAGAGATGACTTCATCACCTCAACTTTCTCGTGCTTTCTGATCTTGAGGCTTCCGCTCTTCAACTTCTCACAGAGGATGTCCGAGCTGCAAGTTTAATCTTGGAACTTGTTGTCTTCTCGCATGGGTTAACAACTTTTCGACTCTCAAAGGTGAGTACTTACTCTCCTCTTTGAGTCTACATAACTTTTGGTAATTGGTTCACATCTCCTTCCTTCATGAACCATCGGGCGCCCCCTAAAGTGACGCCCTTGGTCCAACAATTCACAATTCAGATATGGGTCTTCAGTTCTTGCAGCTTCTTGGCGTCTGGGTCTTCAGATCTTGTAGCTTCTCGGCGTCTGGGTCTTCAGCTATTGCAGCTTCTTGGCGTCTGGATCTTCAAATCTTGCAGTTTCGTGGAATCTCTCGGTTTGGCGCTTTAGGCGCTAGTCCTACTCCAGCAACAGGTCGATCGAATTTTATTTGTCGGTTAGGTGGTCTTCTGGGTAACATTTTTGAAAATACGTACACGTGACTGCAAACAATGGTTAACTCTCCGGACGTTGTCAGTGAAGTATTCTCTTTGTCTCTCATGGCCTCTAGAATTTTTCTATCGACATATCGCCCATCTGCCCACAACTTCCAACTCGAGAGTTGTGGCATTCGGCACAGGCATGCGGAATTTATAAGTCTTCAACTTTTTAAACATGCTATCTCAACTTCCACACGTGCGGAAGTTGGTTCTCCTTCTTAAATCATGGTGGTTGCGAACTCCCACTCGGCTTTCATTAAATTCTCGGTGAACTGTCGTCTGAGTATTCTCATACTATTTGAACTTCCTTGGGCGACGGAGTCAAAACATGACTCACGTGCAATCCTCGCTTCTAGTTTACTCTAAACTGCGTCTCCTCTTCCTCTAACTACTAGAGATCACCTCATATGGAAAAATGTCTGCTATGGTTCAGCTTCAAGCCTCCATGGTTTTTCCCGGACTCATGGATTTTATTTCAAGCCTCCAGGACTTACCCGGATCTATGACTCTTATACACTGAAAATCTATTACTTATAATACTAGATGGAAGGCATCTTGCCAACTCAAGTGAGGTAAAACTCTAGAGTTATAACTTAACTTAAAACTCACATAGTTCAAGCGATGGAAAGTCCACTGCTTTATCTATGTGTTGCAAACTATCGACGCGATAATCTAACTTTCGCAAGTATCAAATTGTAGAAATAACTCGCTCTTTGCTTACATTAGAAATGCACTGAAATTTTGGTCTCAACTTGAATTTATAACGGAGTTCAAAAGCATGGAGAAATTCCCACAACAAAAGTATTGCGGGTTCACGGAATAAAGATAATTAAACTACATGCATCTTCTTAAGTCTTATGGACTTTTGCTTCTAGTGGTGACGAGCGTAGGCGCTGGCATTTCCTCCTCTTTGTTGATCCTGGGTCAGCTATTGCTTGTTAGATTTTGCCATTTCTGGCAAAATTTACTGGAATGTATAATTTACTCAGTCTTAATTCTAAGGTTTGAATTCGATCTTATGGCGCCAATATATTACCACGACTATCCTCGATACGTAGAAAAATGTACTTGCCCACAACATAATCGAGGTTCTTACTAGAGTTATATTCCGCTCCATCCTCCGAAAAGTCAACGGAAAAGCATACAAATAATAGACTCTGCTGAAATTCTGACTGAAACAGTATAGCCGATTAATAAATAGCTACACTATACTTTAATAATTTATCGAATTCTGAAAACACCTAGCTTGGCTAGAGTTCCGGTTACACTAAAATCTTCTAAGTTCTTACTAGACTTCTGACTAGAATTCTCAAATCTTAAACGAAGGATAGATCTAACGCCCCTGAAATAATCTGACTATAACTAAATAAGCATTCGCAAATAAAAGCTGTACAGGTAACGTACCTCGGAGTCAGCGTGGCGTGAGCATGGTGTGGTCATATCTCACTGAAATTTCAGTATACAGAACCACTAAGTGGCTCTGATACCAACTGTAACACCCCGCCTAAAACTTACTAAAATCAGAGTAAATTTTTCGCGCTATAAAAGGAAAGCACTATTTAATTTTCGAAAACTCATATTATTTTTTCGAAAATACTTTAACTTTAAAAACGCGGGATGCTACTCAACTTTAATCTTTAATCTTTATTTCTTTAATCAAAAATGCATGCGACCAAGTATAATCATTCTAGAATTAAGGCCATGAATAATACCGGCTAAAACATGCATATTCTGAAAATCTGACATAATCTAACATCTGAAATGCTAGTCTGAAATCTGACATCTGAAACTCAAGTCTGAAATTCTGAAATATTGTTCTAGAGTGCGGAAGCAAATATAAATTCAAACATCGAGACAAACATGCAACAAACGAACATAAATAAAGCATAATTAATTCAAACAATTCAAAACATGACATAACACAAATATCTCGACTGGTGACCACCACCACATATCCGGCTCACGCTGCACGCGGGACTCCGTCACCTGAAAAAGAGGGTAGTGGGGAGGCGTGAGCACAAAAGAATCAATGGTGCTCCGCCGGAACCGGCACTGAATACTCAGCACAATTAATAATAAACTATGGAATCAACATATATATGAATAAACTGGTCTGACTATGGGACTAACGGTAAACCGGTACTCATGTGCACACTCTGGGGGTCCCCTCCCACAGAAATCCAGGAAAGGCACTAATCACCCCATCTGGACGCTAGACTTAGGACGGGCCCTAATCACACACATCCAAGTCATAACTGAAATACTGAAATATTAACCAAGACGGGATCACTCATCCGTCTCAGTCCTCCAATTTAATCACATATAGATATCAGGCATGGTAAATTATTAAAAGCGATGAAATACACAGTACATGGTCCCCACCTGGAAAACTGGCGAATGCAAAGGCTGAAATATCTGAAATGGGTAGCTGATGGAGGCTCGACTCTCCTCAAGCTAAATATGTTGAGCGAAATATTCTAAGTACTAGGCTCAGAATAAAACTCAAATCTTTAATATCATATATATCTAGGTTCGCTCACTCGGCTTAAAAAATCATTTTAGGGATTTACGAGCTGATTTTGAAAATATTATCGTCGTTGAGGCATTCTAGAGTTCTTTGAAATATCTCTAAGTCTGGAACTAAAATCTGACTTAAATCTAATCTGACTGAAATCTAAACGATATCTGAATCTTTAATCTATCTGGAATCTTAACTTTATCTGGAATTTATCTGAAATATATATCTGAAATTCTATCTCTGAAATTCTATCTAAAATATATATCTGAAATTCTATATGAACCATCCGGCCTGCCCAAACTGGTTCGACTGAACTGGACCGACGGCTCACTCGGAGCCAGTCGATCATTCGCTTGACTATGTGCAGCTCGGTTTGACCGTGGTTCGGGTTCGGCGTGGCAACTTGGGCCAGCACGAACTCGACTGACACGGCTTAGCCGATGCACGGGTTTGAAACGGTGCCACGGTCACTGACGCAGGGGCGTGCTTGGACCACGGCTAAGGAATACGGCGCGTAGACGGTAGACGGTTGGACTCGGTGCACGAGCACGCACTCGGGGGTTTGACTCGGACTCGGTGCACGGGCATTCACTCGGCGGCTCAGCTCCAACGGTCGGACAAGAGGCGATCACGGGCACGAGACGACGATACGCATTACGAATTACAATACGACAGTTAATAATTATCCAGACGATACTAAGGTTCAGTCCTTTCAAATCGGATCTAGAAGTATACCCAGTTATCGGAACCGGATAAAACTAGGGTTTTGATTTCTCAAAAGTCCTAACTCATTTAAGGCCGATAATTAATATACACCTTCTATGTGATTTATAATAAATCTATAATCCACAACCGCAGCTGAAATCTCAATCAATCTAATATTTTATTTTTACAGCATTAATATCTAATGTCTCGATTTTTAATCTATAACAAACTATGTCCAAAAATTACAAAATTTGAAACATAATCTCATTATCACATACATGACCTATGGTTCAAATATCAAGTCAAAAATCCATCTACAACCCATTCAACTAAAAGCGACATCAACCGGTCAATTATTTCAAAATTCTCGTTC
>CACSLK010027832.1:4700189-4731153 GCA_902706635.1 Striga hermonthica
ACGTCCAGTCAGCCATCTGTAGCGCCCAGTTGCACGCCCAGTTCCATGCCAGTCAGGCCCAGCGGCACGCTAGTGCGCGCCATCGCGCACGCCCATGCCCAGGGACTTCCCAGCAGCCAGTGCCCGCGGCCAGACCAGGCAGCGCCCATGCGCGCAGCCTCGGCAGGCCCGCTGGCCGATCCAGCACCCGACCGCCCGGTTCAGCAGATCAACGGTTCGGTCCAGACCGGTTCAACCCATATTTTTATGTTTTAGTCCCGGTTCTTGATTTCAGCATCATTTTCAGTTAAAATTCTGGGTCCAGTTCAGTTAAGTAAATTAATATCAGTTCAGTTCCGTAGTTAACTGGTTTCGGTTATATCGATTAAATTCGAATATCATGTCGAGTCTAGTAGAGCATCTTAACATAATAATCAGTTAACTTATCTGTCTGAGCATAGTCTTTAGTAATTGTTTATATTATATTTTCAGTTTGATCAGGCATCAGTTATCAGCACTGCCTTCTATTTTCACGGATCAGGTGGGGACTCAGACTAAGTACTACATTGATTATAATTACGCTACCATGTTTGAGGTATGTATTATCAGTATCCGCTCGGAATGGTCGACGGTCCATTCTGAGTTGTAGTTGCCTTAATCTGCCCACTAGAGTGTGCACATGGTGTCCGGCTATGCCGGCAGATGTTCAGTTATCAGTCAGGTGATTTATATCACGAGATCAGTATCAGATTATTCAGTACCGGTATCAGATATCAGTTATCAATTTCAGTTCAATTCAGTTATATATGCCAGGATCATGATATTGTTATTATTTTCACTGTTTTACTTTAGTATGAGTTTATGTGGAGCACAGTGTTTTAGTGCTCACGCCCCCACGTATTTCATGTTTTCAGCTCACGGAGTCGGGGACGAGGAGTGAGCTGACGAGCTGTTCAGGACATTTGTTTATATGTATATGTTATGTTTTGGCCACGCTGATGTTTCCGCTACAGTTTCAGTACTTTAAACCAGTTTTTGCCTGACGTTAGTCTGTTAATATATCTTATAATCGTTTTTATTATCAGATTAAACATTAGCGATTTTCATAAAAGTCAGATTTTTACGGTAACACTCCGAATCAGTTTTCGCAAAATAAATATTTTATTTATTTATTTAAAAAATTTGCGAAAAAGCGCACTCTGAATTTCACTAAATAGCGGGGTGTTACATTAGCCAACAAGACACCATCTAACAAATAGTTCATTATGTCTGCATACCAAGGCCTACTAGTCACTTCACTTACGTGCTCATATGAAAAATCATCATTTATACCAGCAGGCTCATGCAATGAAAGTGAAGGATCAGTAGGAACAATGCGAGACAAGTGATCAGCAACAACATTTTCATTCCCTTTTTTTATCACGAATCTCTACATCAAACTCTTGCAACAACAAATCCACCTAATAAGCCTAGGTTTCGATTGAGTTTTACTCAAAAGATACTTAAGAGCCGCATGATCAGAATGCACAATCACTTTAGACTCCAAAATGTAAGATCTAAACTTCTCAAGAG
This sequence comes from Striga hermonthica, assembly GCA_902706635.1. Lineage (NCBI taxonomy): Eukaryota > Viridiplantae > Streptophyta > Magnoliopsida > Lamiales > Orobanchaceae > Striga > Striga hermonthica. The sequence continues at coordinate 4,701,741 of CACSLK010027832.1, forward strand.
AAAATACAATGGCTAAAAGTTCCTTTTCAGTGGTAGTATAATTCAATTGGGCACCATTTAGGGTCAAACAAACATAATAAATTACACGAAGCAATTTATCAACTCGTTGGCCCAACACGGCTCCCACAGCAAGGTTCGATGCATCACACATGATCTCAAATGGCAAAGACCAATCAGGTGCAATCACAATAGGAGCAGTCACAAGCTTATTTTTTAAATTATCAAAAGCTTCAACACATGAATTATCAAACACAAAAGGCACATCATTAGCAAGCAAGTGACACAAAGATTGGTTGATTTTCAAAAAATCTATAATAAATCTCATATAAAACCCAGCATGTCCTAAGAAACTCCTAACACCTTTCACATTCACCGGGGGGAGAAAGTCTTTCAATCACATTAATTTTAGCTTTTTCAACCTCAATCCCTCGACTAGACACTACATGACCTAACACAACTCCACTAGTCACCATAAAGTGACTTTTCTCCTAACTAAAAGTCAAGTTCGACTCAATGCATCTTTCAAGAACATGAGATAAATTATGGAGACAATTAGAAAGTGAAGTACCAAAAATAGATAAGTCATCCATAAATACCTGTAAGTAGTCCTCGAGCATGTCGGAGAAAATGGAGAACATGCACCTTTGAAAAGTCCAGGGTGCATTTCATAGACCGAAAGGCATCCATCTGAAAGCAAATGTGTCGAATGGGCACGCGAAAGTCGTCGAGGATCTAAAAGAAACTTTCAAGACGCTGAGGACATTTGGGATGAAACTGAATCCAAGTAAATGCGCCTTCAGAGTGAAGGCAGGACGATTTCTTGGATATGTCGTGACTGAAAGGGGCATTGAAGTGAACAAGGATAAGGTGAAGGCCATACTCGACATGGCCCCACCAAAGAGCATCAGAGAAGTGCAAGTCCTGACTGGTCGAATTGTCGGCCTGAGCAGATTCATCGCTCGAGCGGCGGAGAGAAGATTCTCGTTCTTCAAATTACTTAAAAAGAAAGCTTTTCAATAGAACGACGAGGCGCAAATGGCATTTGAAAAACTGAAAGAATTTCTAAGTGAGTTGCCACTATTAACCAAACCAGAGCCAGGTGATGAACTGGTGCTTTATATCTTAGTTGGAACATTTTCCTTGAGCTCAGTGTTGTTGCGGGAGGCAGGATGAGCCCAGTAGCCGATTTATTATACAATTCGGGTACTTCAAAGCGCAGAGACGAGATACTCCGAAGTCGAGAAGGCTGCCCTGACATTGGTTATAACAGCTAGAAAACTGAGGCCCTATTTTCTGAATCATGTGATAGTGGTGAGGACAAACTTCCAGCTTGGTGAGACTCGGGGTCAACCTACCATTTCGGGTCGACTCGTAAAGTGGGCAGTCGAGCTAAGTGAATACTCTATCAAATACGAGCCAAGGAGCGCCAAAAAAGCTTAAGCTTTAGTAGATTTCATACAGGAAGGGACCAGAGGAGAGGAAGAGAAGTGGATAATGCATGTCGATGGATCTTCAGCAGCCAAAGGGTCGGGTCTAGGGGTTGTCCTAGTATCCCCCGAAGGCGAACAACTCGATTTTGCCATCATAATGGGCTTCAATGCCTCGAATAATGAAGCGGAGTATGAGGTACTGATCAAAGGGATTCAACTCGCAATAGGTGGTGGAGCGACAGAGATTGCAGCCCACTATGACTCACAGCTTGTCGTGGGCCAGGTGATGGGGAACTGCGAGGTAAAGGAAGATAGAATGTTGAGGTATGTTGAGGAAATCCAAACCCTCATACAAGGCCTGGAGAAATTCGAGTTGACTCAAATCTCTCGGGAGGAGAACAAGCGAGCCGACTGGCTCGCAAGGATCGCAAGCTCTAATGAGGGAAAAATGGGAAGTCATATCACCACGATGCACCTGGAAGGAAGTGTCCTTAGCCAAACGATGGAGGTTGATGAAAAAGATGATTGGAGGCAGTCGATTCACGAACTCTTGCAAGGACGCCTACCTGCAGGAGATAAGCAAGAAGCAGAGAAAGTTGTTCGGTACCTAACCAAATATTTTGAAGTCGATGGGATCTTATTTAAGAAGTCAATGATCGCCCCCCACCTGCGTTGCGTCTCCGAAGAAGAAAGGAATTATGTCCTGAGAGAGATTCATGAGGGATGTTGCGGGGCGTATGCAGGGTCTCGAGCCCTAGTCGGCAAAGCTCTGCGAGCAGGCTATTACTGGCCAAAAATACGGAAGATGGCCGAGCAGTTAGTACGAGGATGCGAAAGATGCCAACGACATGGTTTGATTCCCCATATTCCGGCTGAAACCATGACGACAATCAACTGCTCGATACCTTTCGCTCAGTGGGGAATCGACTTAGTGGGATCCTTGCCAATGGGAACGGGGCAAAGAAAATTCCTTGTAGTCGCAGTCGACTACTTCAGCAAGTGGGTCGAGGCAGAGCCGCTAGCAAAGATCACTAAAGAAAAAATGATACAATTTATGTTCAGCAATATCTGCTGTCGATTCGGGATTCCGAAGGTGTTGATCTCTGACAACAGAACACAATTCCAGGGGAAGTGAATCCAATGGTGCCTCGATATGGGAATCAAACAGATATTTGCTTCAGTCGCTCACGCCCAGGCTAACGGGAAAGTCGAGGTTACAGATAGAACCATCTTGTAGGGGCTAAAGAAGCGATTGGAGAAAGCGTCAAGAGCCTGGATCGACGAGCTAACCACTGTTCTATGGGCATACAAAACTACGCCAAGAAGCTCGACAGACCAATCACCTTTCAGTATGGTATATGGGATGGATGCACTCCTACCAATGGAAATTGCACTAAGCTCACATAGGTCGACATACTTCGAGCAAGAAAAGAACGAGAAAATGACCAAAGAAGCCCTCGATATGATTGAGGAAGGGCGAGAAGAGGCTTGGTTGCGATCTGTTGAGTATAAACAAAAGATGCGTGCAGCCTTCGACAACAAAGTCCGAACCAGGCGATTCCAAGTGGGATGTCTCGTCCTCAAGCGAGCAGATGCCCTTAAGCATGTGGGAAAACTGGAAGCCAATTGAGAAGGGCCTTTCACAGTCACAAAGGTTCTTAAGAGATGAGCATACGAACTCGAAGACGGGAAAGGTCGACAGCTGCCCCGATCTTGGCACATGATCCATCTTAGACGCTTTTATGCTTAAGGCAATGTCTTGAATCTCCTTTTGTACTGAAAAACGTTCGAATCAAAATTTAGTAATGCAATGAACTTCAAGTTTGTGTTTCAATTATGTCTTTTATATGTTCATATCAATCTTATTATGATCACTTGAGAAGTTGAATTCTTAACGGTGGTAAACTCGACTAACTCCGAAAAGCTATGAAATCGATTTGAACAACTACGAAGTTGTAACTCGAGTGGAATCTTGACAAGGCTACGAAGCCTACGACTATGAAGTCGATTTAAAAAACTAGCTCGAAGCATAGCCAACCTCGGACCAAGAGGCTTGGACTATGAGCCCGCTTAGCAAATAGATTTGAACAACTACGAAGTTGTAACTCGAGTGGAATCTCGACAAGGCTATGAAGCCTACGACTACGAAGTCGATTTAAAAAACTACGAAGTTGTAACTCGAGTGGAATCTCGACAAGGCTACGAAGCCTACGACTACGAAGTCGATTTAAACAACTACGAAGTTGTAACTAGAGTGGAATCTCGACAAGGCTACGAAGCCTACGACTATGAAGTCGATTTAAACAACTACGAAGTTGTAACTCGATTGGAATCTCGACAAGGTTACGAAGCCTACGACTACAAAGTCGATTTAAACAACTACAAAGTTGTAACTCGAGTGGAATCTTGACAAGACTACGAAGGCTACGACTATAAGGTCGATTTAAACAACTACGAAGTTGTAACTCGAGTAGAATCTCGACAAGGCTACGAAGCCTACGACTACGAAGTCGATTTAAGTAACTATGACGTTGCAACTCGAGCGGGACCTCGACAAGGCTACGAAGTTGATTTAAACAATGAAAATACACTCAAGATCTCAAAAACAAAGAAGATATTATTCATGATAAGAACAAAAGAAAAACGACAATAAGAAAAAGCAAGGAGAAAACCGACAATTGGAAAATAGGGCGAAAACAGAAGATATTATTCATGATAAGTTCATTACAAGGAGAGAATCATCTCGACCTTTACAATCTGAAAATAGGTCGAGAACGACAATAAGAAAAAAGCAAAAGCAAAGCCCTGAAAAATAAAAGGCGACAGCATCAAGACAACTATAGGCATCGGCATCACTCTCCTGGACCTCTTCCTCAGAATTAGCCCCACTCGGATGAGGTAGTTCAGTCGGATCGATCAAAGGAGTGGGAGGGGCCTCCAGTTGAGAAGAGAGCTTGGCAACGTGAATGGCCTGGGCCTCGAGGCCGGACCACCACGGGTAATCATCCGGAAGGGATGTGTCACCCTCGTAACCGTCAGGGTCGGGAAGTACCCACCTCATCGCCTCGCGGTCGTGTTTACTAGCAAACTTAGGCCCTGCCACCACCTTCTCCCACGCATCGAAAGTATGGTCGAAGTACTGGACGGCGACGGGGCAATGCCAGTCGAGAAACTCAGGCGAATTACAGAAAGCCTTGATGACTTCTTTGCGGTAGGCCTCGACAAAGGTGGAGCCCACGGCGGACTGTAGAAACAACTTTCGGCGCTGCACGGTGCCGATATCCCTTTCGAACACAACCTCATCCTGAGCCTTTTCGAGGTCGGCCTGGAGCTTCTCGTTGGTGTGCTGGGCCACGGCCTTGTCGGCCTTCAGCTTGTCCACCAAAGCTCTCGACGCCTCTAAATCTTTTCTCAGCTTGGCTATTTCCTTGAGTTGCGCCTCGCACTTATCCTCGAGGGCCTTCGTGGAAGAGGTAGGGGCCTTAGTTCCTGGCTCGAGGCCAGAGAGTATAGCCGCTAAGTTCTACCAAAAAAAGAAGGAAATGAGTGAGCAAATAATACAAAAATATATGAACATAAACGCTAAACTCGAGCAAGAGGCATATACCCGAGTAAGGCACTGGGTAGCGAAGCAGGAGCACTCATAATCATTCTCCTCGATGCGTGCCTTGTCGGCCTCGGGGAGCAGAGAGTTGAGGTATTTGGCCACCTTATGCGGCTCCGAATGATTCCAAAGCCGAGACGGCATCTTGACCATCACGTCCTTGTAAGTGACGGTAGAGGCAGCATTCTTTTCAACTACCTTCTCCTTTCCCTTATCGACCTTACGGCGCTTAAGGTCGTCGGGAAGCAGGGTAGGGGTCCGATCGTCTTGGGGCCTCTTGCGGGTACCGGGACCCGAAGACTTAGGTCGTTTTGCTGCAGTGGCCGACTTCAAACCAGACCCACCGGGCGGGGGAGGAACAGATCTGCCTACCAACTGCCCGGTTGGCTGTTTCTTCTTCACCTCGAAGCGCTTGAGTGCTTTGACTGAAACAAAAACAAATAATCAAACGAGGTTGAAAGACAATAGAAGCAAAACTCGACATCGTAAGAAATATTGAACAACTTACGAGGATAATCGAGTCGAGAAAGATCATCATACAGAATGATTCGAGCGTGATTGACCAATTCACGATCTCTTATTATACGGCGAGCACTATAAGTATGCTTATTCAGCTCTTCTAAGAGCTTTTCAAAATTCTCAGAACGAGATCGTTTATTTTGTTTAACTTTTGTGCTTATCCATTTATTCGCATAAGGATAAGCACCAACGGGAGGACGGATAAACACGAAGTTCAATTTCCACTCCGGGATATTCGAAGAAAGGTCATCGAGAAAGGTAACACCGGAACGGCGAATCAAGCAATGGGCCCCCTTTTGGAGTCGGTAGCTATAGCAATAATGGAAAAATTCGGTTGAGTAAAAATGAAGAAATATACGAGAAACAACGATAAAGGCTAACATGATACACAGAGCATTTGGGTAAAACTGATTTATTGGGATACTGTACAGATCACTTATCTCCAAAAGCTCGACTTGGATAGAAAAGCGGAGGCCAAAAATGACTTGGTCGACAAAAAAGTGTGACAGCCTTGCGGGGGACAGACGAAGTCGCTGTTAGGGCCTGGAGAAACCAACTCCCAGTCGGAGGGAAGCTCGCTAAATTGCCTGAAGCTCTCGACTTGAGCCATAGAGGCATAAGAAAAAGGGTTTAAAGTGGAAAATTTGGCCAGAGGGCATGCTACTGATACAACCTCTCGAGGATCGACGAGAGAAGTAATTATTGGTATAGGTACAGGACTTGTGATATATATAGGAATATCTAGCAACTTAATGGGAATACCTCAAGGAACTAAATCGAGGCGAGGAGAATCTCCCCGAGAGCTTTTTGGGGTCTCTACTAAGCCACCATCTAACAGTGCTTAATCGTATTCAGCCCAGTCGACCTTCGGGATAGAAGCAGGCGATGAAGAAGAATGAGGAGAGATGTTAACCATCATATAGCCGACTATCTCAACTGAGCCTGAGTCAGATTGGTCGAGGCCCCTATCGATCAGTTTGTCAAGCGTATCGGGAGAGGAGTCGGAATGGGAAGCTAGAAGAAAAAGAACCGAGAGCGAAGATCAGTCATCATGAAATAAAATCAAACAAAGTACAATCGACTTATCAGGGTCGACAAAGGTACAGAAGAACGAAAAAGCAATATGTTATGATTCGATGAAGACACACCGGCGAGCCGACATAAAGCCGACTCGAGGACGGAACAGAAGGAGAAAAAGCGGGTGAGTCGACAAAAGTCGACATAATAAAAAACGATAAGCGGCTACACGCTAAAATCGACTATACGCTAACAGCTAATCAAAACAACGCATACGCACAAAGGATTCAACACAAAATTTGCGAGAAAAAATTGAAGAACACGAAGAACATAAAAAGTGCAGAAAACCCCAGAAACCCAGAAAAATCAAAAGAAAAAGTGAATCGATAAAAGTTGGGAATTAAAAAAAATACTTACCCGTGTTACTCATGATGGCCTGAAAAGTTGGTTAAGACGCTGGAACTACGGGAGGAAGTCGCCGGTAAAACTGAGAATGCTAGATCGCCAGAGATGCTGAGAAGTTTTAAGATCGGAAAATTCAGAGAAGAAGAAAACTGTTTAGAGAAAAGGTTGAATAATACTTATATAAGATAAAGATAAACGTTAGCCGTCAGATCAACAAAGAAACCAACGATTTTGATGAAGCACGTAATACGAAGAGTCAGCAATTGAGGGGACGCGCGTCACTGAAATTCAAAATTCAAAAAGAATGACAGTACTAGAATCATCTCGAAAAGATAGTCATTAATAGCGAGACATGACAGGGGCCAAGGTAAATCGGATGTCCCAAGTCGAGAAGATGCAACACATCGATCTCTATATGATTGATGGAATGAGTCGTATTTTTCAAAACGACTATATAGCCGATTAACCCTATTAATGGCAAACTCGTTCAAACACCACAGCTATGAAGCTGTTAAAATTATTGCTCGACTTCGACCAGATCGCAATAAGGGTTGGGAGAAGACGACTCGAAAAACTTAGTTCAACAATGTTTGTCCCATTTTTGTGTCTTTATTTTCGCTTTATTTTCGCTTTATTTTTCCCCACTTATAGAATTTTCGTAGTTTATTTGGTCCAATTCTGTGATTTTTCCGTTTCTCTCTTTAGTTCGTTTTGTGCGTCTTTTTTACTGTGTTTTGCTTCGTGTTTTCTTCGTGTTTGTGTTTTCAAGAGGTAGATAGTTTTGATCGAGGACGGGAGTACTTGAGTTGAGACCGGGATATCGAGAATACTCATTGATGTGCCTAGATTACTGAAAGAAGGACCGAAAAACGGATCGAAGAGCTACCAGAACAACTCGCGACTCGCGAGTCAGTGTCGCGACTCGCGAGATGATGTCGCGACTCGCGAGTTATCTCGCGATTTTCCCCAGAATTTACATATTTTTCGAAGACGCGCGAGTCACGATATGTCGCGACTCGCGACACGGCAAAACTGGAAGTCGCGACTCACGACTTATGTCGCGACTCGCGACTTACGCGGCGCGAATTTCGAGGTCAGAATTTTTACATCAGATTTTCAACCTAGACATCATTATTCACGTTCCAGACTTCGTTTTTTGGCTTTTTCTTTCTAGAAACTCATTCCTTTTCATACTTTTGCTCTTTGGATTGAATTCTGGAGATTAAAACTCTACTTCTTGCTTGGATTTGGATTGTTCTGTGGATTTGACATTGGGATTCGTTATTAATCGTAAGTTTTTCTTTTCTCAATTGTGTGATTGATGATGATGGCTTGGGTTTGTATGAATTTTGATTTTGAATTCCATATGAGTGGCTAAATCCATACGCTAGGGATAGGGGATGATTGATTAGGTTCAATAATAATTGCTTGATCTTAATTGTTCATATCTATTCAAGTTGAGCGTATTCTAGGGTTAGTAGATTGATCACCCTTCTAACCTTATTAATCAACGTGTAGAACCGAGAGGGGAGATGTTGGTGGATATAGGCTTGTTTAGAGTAGACTTGTTCGTAATAGTATTGTCTATGCGTTGCGGGAACTGACAGTTAATCGTTTATATCCATTCTCTTGTTCGTAACTGTATTGAGAGTGAACCTCTGAGCGAGAAACGATTTAGGTCCTTAAACCGAGCAATTGATTGCCGGTAGTTGTGTTAGAACCGAAAGCAATTATCCCCGATTCCCTAGCTCTTTAATCATTTGAGTAAACTCGTTTGCTATTTAAATCGCTTTTCATTTATTTTCAAGTCGCTAGTTATAATTAAAATCAAAACATTTGAATAGAGTGTTTAGGAATTTTTTTTTTTCTTTCACGTGATCGAATAATCGTACAATTGAATCCGGCTAACCTTCCTTGCGATACGACCCGGGGAACGAATCTTTCGATTCTACTCCGGTAAAAATACTCACAACAAACAACTATGAAGCTGTCGAAACTATTGCTCGACTTCGACCAACTCGCAAGAAGGATTGGGAGAAGACGACTCGAAAAACTTAGTTCAACAGCTATGAAGCTATCGAAACTATTGCTCGACTTCGACCAGCTCGCAAGAAGGGTTGGGATAAGACATAGTAGGACAAAAAAGAACAGAGTAAAATAGGAAAATCTAATCGACCACGAGAATCGACAAAAGATAGAAACGATTAAAGGGATAAAGATAATATTATATTAAGGAAAGATTCTTACATCCGAAGCCATCCCGACCTTTACATCAGAAAATAGGTCAGGACGGCAATGTAAAAAAAACAACAAAACAAAAACAAACAAACACTACAAAAGCAGATAAATCTAAGTCCTATAGGAGTCGGCCGTCGACTTCTCAGCGGTGCCTTCACCCTCAACACCAATCGGCTCAGTTCTGGCACCTCCCCCCTCCTCAATCCGCTCTGTCCCTGGCCTCTCGACCTCTATCTCCTCGTCGAGCTCCTCCTCATAATCAGCCCCGTTGGGCTGGACCAATTCAGTCGGGCCGAATAGGGAAGAAGGAGGGACTTCAAGCAGAGACTCACGGCCAGGAGGAAAGTCCTCACTACCCTGGAAGCCTTCGGGGTCGGGAAGGGTCTTCTTCACTTCCTCCCGGTTGATCCTTCCGGGAAAGTCGGGTTGGACCACAGCTTGTTCCCACGTGTCACAGGCGAAGTCAAAATATTGGACCGCCGTAAGAACCAACTCATCGAGGAACTCGGACGACTTTCAAAACGCCTCGACCACAGCCTTACGGTAGTGGGCAAGAAAAGCAGTGCCCGTAGGAGACTTCAAGAAGATCCGACGACCTTCCTGAATCCCACTCTCCCTCTCGACCATGACCTCATCATTGGCCTTGATCAGGTCGACTCCCAGCCGCTCAATCTTCCGAACAGCCGCATCCTTATCAGAACGGAGTTTGGCGATGACGGCATTAGCAGCCTCGAGCTCTTCTTCTTTGGTCGCGAGCTCCTTGCACTTGGCCGCATATTTTTCCCCCAGAACCTTGATGTTGTTCTGAGCAGAAGACGTCTCCTTGATCATGGAGGGAAGAATGCAGGCGAGAAGCTGAGAAGAAAGAGGACAAATGAAATGATTAAGATGTTGGCATAACACTAAAAAGAAAAGGAAAACACACACAAGATGAAACTCACCCGAGGGATGAGCCGAGCAGCATAGCCGGCCCGATCGTAGGGATTACCGTCGGTGCGGGCTCGATCGTCCTCGGGGAGCACCGACTGGAGATAGTTAAGAATCTGAAGGGGGTCAGGGTTGTCGTAAACCCGGGAAGGTTGATGCAGAGTCACAGGCTGCACCTTCACGGGGGACGACTGCCCTGCGTCTTGCTCAACAGCCGGCTCTTTCCCCTTCTGGCGTTTTGAGGAATCGAACACCAAAGTCACGTCCCTTTGATCCTAGGGCCTCTTGCGAGAATGGGAACCCGCCGGTTGACTCGGCTTAGAAGCCGAGGGAAGCACAACCTTGGACTTCTTGGCGGCAGTCATCTCGACTGCAGCAGCTTTGGAACTCGAACCTCCCTCGGGTCCTTTTGGAGGGACGGAGGTAGCTGACTTGTCGGCCGCTTGGGCCTTCTTCTTCTCTAAACGAGCCAATCTTGTCACTATCGACATAAAAAGATAATCAATACAAAGAAAACAAGCATACGAGCCATACATACATATCAAAGCGAACACACATAGACATACGCGGCCAAATGATTGATAACAAGTCGAAACAAAAATGGATATAAACGGAGAAGCTTACAAGGGTCATTAAGTCGAGGAATACTCTTGTCAACACAGATGTTGACATGGTTAAGCAAAGAACTATATTTAGTTAATTGACGAGCGCTCCACACGTGTTTATTCAACTCTTCCAACATATCCGCAAACTGCGAGGAGTCGGGGCGCTTGCGTTACTGGGTTTTGGTGGTAATCCACTCATTTGAGAAAGGATATTGATCGGGAGCATGTCGAATGAAGAAATACTTCTTTTTCCATTCGGTGATGTTGGAAGAAAGGTCATCAAGGAAGGACACACCTACGTGATGACCCAGACAATGGGCGTCTTTGCTAAACCTATACCCGTAACAGTAAAAGAAAAAATCGGGCATGAAGTTACCTAAAACTATGCGGGTGACAACTATAAAGGCCACCATTATTCTAATGGATTTGGAGGTGAACTGATTTATTGGTATATCATAGAGGTTACTCAACGACAGCAGCTCAGGTTGAATAGAGAAGCGCAATCCCGACATGATTTGATCCACAAAAAAGGTAAAACAGCCGCGGGGAGGACGCCTGAAGTCGTCATCTATCGTAGGAGCGACCAATCCCCAATCAGAGAGAAGACCACTGTACTCCCTGAAGCCATCGATTTCGGCTGCAGGAGAATAACAAAAAGGGTTAACAACTAATTTTGCTAACAAGACGGGCTAAAGTTATAGGCTCGACTGAAGGAGCTATTATTAATGAACGAACATGACTCGTTTTATACACAGGGATACCTAACCTAAGAAGAATACCTTGAGGAATCAGGTTAAGTCGATGGGACCCCGGAGCACGAGAAGCCTCAGGATCCTCATTTAGGGTACCAGATAGCAACGCTTGGTTATATACATCCCAGTCGATGCCGAAAGATGAGACAGTGGAATGAGCCGAGTTCTTCGGCTTGACGTTTAAACCAATACTTGGCCCAACAGAGATTATTTGTACAGAGTCAGAACTCGAGTAGTTGTCAATCTCGCGGGCAAGAGATCCAGAAACAGGGTCGAAGTCGGAATCTTAAAGGAAATGAGAGCGGCAATCAAATAGATATGGGTAATTACGACCGCGATTCAACTTTAAAAGATATGGGCAAATGGGGGAACTAAGAAGCGCGTGAAGCAACTCAACAGTGGAGAAAAATGAAGAAACGAGAAAAATATTTCCCGTCTCGACTCGAATTGACATGTGAATATCAAGTCGATGGCTAGTTGATCCATAAAAGAGGAGTCAATCTTTCTTATCAAAATTGACCAAACAGCTGAAAAACAGTCGGGGAAATGAAAAACCTACAATTAAAGATCTAGCAAGAAAAAATCGCCAAGAAACTCATCTACAGACCCCCAGAAAATCCGATGAACATGCAAATCCCAAGCATATTACCCAGAAAAACAAAAAAAAAAAAAAGAAGAGAAAAAATATCACACACAACAATAAATTGAAAGGCAGGGAGAACTTACACATGATGACTGACGAAGAAGTCCTGGAAAATCCAAAGAAAATGTCGGAAAATAAGGTGAACGCCGGAGACTTGTGATGCTTTTATTGTCGGAGAGAAAAAAGGAAATTCGAGAAATTTGAGTGCGGAAAGTGTGAGAAGAAAAAGGGGAGGGGAGTTTATAAGGAAAGTAAAGAAACCCTAGCCCTTAGATTAAAGGTAGATCCAACGGACGAAACGATGCACGGAATACGAAGCGGTGGAGAGAGAAACGTCTTGTCAGATTCTAAACCTTTTTGAATTTTGAAATGCGAAAAGAAATCCGAGCTTATCCAATCAATGTGAGAATTTCCCTAAGTCAGGCGAAAGAGTTTCTCGCGAGCCGAGAGATAAATATAGACGGTTGGGAATAAGGAGATCGACTGAGAAAAAATCATATATAAGGTTTCAGTCGACAAATTTACTCTTCAACTCAGAATCACTTAGAGTAATTTTTTGGGGGACTAGATGATATAGTCATACTGTCGTATAACAATTCAGATATTATCGAGTCGATTTACCCGAAGTCGATTCGATTTACGGACTTATAATATCTCCGATTTAAGGGCCCAGGCACGTCTCTCAGTCGACTTCCATGTGTCGACTAGCAGAATTCGACTCCTACCAAAAAGACGGACAGACGCATCAAGGCCTACCGATGATCGAAGATAACCCAGTCGACTCGAGTTGATATTCCGAGTCGACTGAAGACTTCTCAAGGCTCATAAGATCTCCGACGATTCTGGTACACTTCAACATGTCATAGGGAAGCTGTTAGATAAAAATGAAGCTATCAAGGATAAGAAGGAATCTAGATGTTGACTAGGAGATGGACGGAATGCGAACCGACCAGGGTATTTTGGACATTTCCAGTAAGTCGGCCAGGGCATTTTGGGAACTTCGGGTAAATGTTTTGCTTCTATATAAAGGAGCTGAGGTAACCCCAAAACTCTAACTCCCATTCATTTATACTCTCCTCCATTACTGCTGCTGCTCTCACAGAGCAGCTCTCTTCATCTCTTTCACATACTGACTTGAGCGTCGGAGGCTCTACGCCGAAAACCCCTCCGGCGTTGAGTTCTTGCAGGTGTTCTCGCAGTTCAGCAATGGTTCGAAGGCGATCGAGGCAGGGCTCATTTCCACCGGTTCATTTTAGATCTGAGCCTGTTTCCATTGAGTCACTCCAGATCTGAGAGGAGACCCATCAAGTGTCATAAACCAAGCCTTAGCCCGGTCCTTGAGAGTCTCCGGGAAGCATCTCATTTTCAACTGATCCTCATTCAGCCCGTGGAGTGGAAAGGTTTTGAGCACATTATAGAACTCCCGTATAAAGTGGAGCGGGTCTTCATTAGGTAGGCCATGGAAAGATGGGAGTTGGTTGTAGTGGATGGTTTTGAGCTCGTAGTTCTGAGCTGTTGTCCATAGTCGGATGCAAGACGTCACTGGCCCAATCACAGGTTGAGCCAAATCGCGTAGAAGATACCTAGGAGGATTATTAACTTCTTCATCTTGCTCGTTCTTTGCCATGTCGGTTTGGTTTTCTGATGCAGATGATTTTGGTGCAAGACTAGCTAACAAGTCTCATAGGTCTTGCTGGATGGATTCGTCGTTTGGGATATTACACGACCACTCTTGGTACGCATAAATACAAACAACAAAAACGCCACGGGCACCAGATAAACGACAAAGAGAACGAAGGAAAATCAAAACAAAGAAAGCACTAACACTAGGCAAAGAAACCAAACAAAAGAAATACAAAAACAAGAAATCACAGAAAATAAGACAAACACTGAAAATAAAATGAATAGGCGCTCAAAATAAGTCCTAAACCTTCCCCGGCAATGGCGCCAATTTGTTGTAAGTATTTTTACCAGAGTAGAATTGAAAGATTCGAACACCGGGTCGTATCTCAAGGAAGGTCAGCCGGAATAAATTGTACGAATATTCCAACATACGAAATAAGAAACAAGTCCTAAACACTCTAATTCAAATTGATGGTTTTTGAATATCAACTACGAATTCTAAATAAATAGAAAAAGCAAACGAACTATCAGTTCCAAACGAAATTCAAATGGTGTTGAGGAAGTTAGGGAATCGGAGATACTCGCATATGGTTCTAACACAATTAATAAGTGCTTAACCGCTCGGTTAAGAGATCAAATAACTTACTCGTTAGAGGTTTGTTCTCAATAACAGTTCGTAACAAGAGAACAAACATAAACAAATAATTATCTAAACAATCAATACATAGGCAATACATTAACGAACAAGCCTATCCTAGACGAGCCACGTTCAACCAATTTATCCGCTTTCGGTCCTACAAATTGATTAATTAGATTAGAATAATAATCGAGCATCTAACCCTAGATTAAGAACAACTCAAATAGATTGAACGGTAAGCAAGCATTCATGAATCACAATCGAACCAACACAAATATCTCTTATCCCCAACAAATGATTTAGCTACTCATAGTAATTTGAACACAAGAATCCATAACAATCCAAGCACAAAACATCATAACAAAAATCAAAAAAAGTTCTTACGATGAAATAAGAGATCCAAATGTCAAAAACGATGAGCAATCAAATCCCGAAAACTAAATTCGAAAACAAAATCTTGAGGTTCTTCACCTTACAAGATTAAATCTAAGTGCAAGAGAAGAAAGAAAAGAGAAAAAGATGATGTTCGTCCTGAGAGAATTCAAAAAAGTGCAAAAAAAATATACTGAACGTTTTTATGCCCTAGCATTGATATCTTTTTTATTCCCAATCGAAAAATCTTGTAAAATAACGGACCCGCAATTTCAGCTTCCCGACGCCGCGGCGCGACAGATAGGGAGCGGCGCAAAGAAGGATTCTACGCGGCGCGAGGCTTGATCACGGCGTGGCAGAGGAGAGCTCTGCGGCGCGAGGGGGAGCACGGCGGGGTAAGGGAGCTCTTCGCGGTGCAACGGGTGACGCGGCGGGTACTGGAAAGGCTGGACTTCTCTGTTGCCCTCGTGGCGCTGCCGCGGCGCGATACCTTCGGGATGACAATTCTGTCGCGGTGCGAGGAATGCCACGGCGCGGAGGCTGTAAAATCTCGGTACTTGGGCTGATATTCAGAATGTAATGCTCGGTTGCTCGGTTACTCGAATAGCTCCAAATATGTTGATAGAAGAATCTGAATCTGCACACCACCTAAGACGAAAGAACAAAACACGAAAACAAAAAAGACAGCAGAAAATAACGAAAACAAGAAATAAACGGCTAACAAGCGAAATGAACGACCGGAGGACCAAAAGAACTAAAAAAATTTCTTAAACTCAGGGATAAAAACTGACAAATAAACAAAGAAAAAAATAACAAAAATAGGACAAACAATACCACTAAGGAGCAGTTATGTCAGGTAGTTCAGAATTTTTTCACTCATGGTAAGATGCCTAAGAATATCAATCATACTGTAATCACATTGATTCCTAAAAAGAAGAACCTTGTGCTTGTGGCTGATCATAGGCCAATCAGTCTTTGTACTGTGGTCTACAAGATTATTGCAAAAATATTAGCTAACAGGCTCAAGCTGGTTCTTCATTGTTGCATTTCATCTGCACAATCTGCATTTGTTCCTTGGTAGGCAAATTTTAGACAATGTAGTTATTGCTAATGAGTGCATTCATTTCCTAAATGGCAAAAGGGCTGGCAAAGAGTAATATATGGCAATCAAACTTGATATGGCTAAAGCTTATGATAGAGTAGAGTGGACCTTTTTAGTTTCTATTTGCTTGAAAATGGGCTTCTGTCATCAATTTGTTTCTTGGGTCCTTGCATGTATTTGTTCATCCTCTTTTTCCTTTAATGTCAATGGCAATAATCTTGGTTAGGTTTTCCCTACTAGAGGATTGAGGCAGGAAGACCCTCTGTCTCCCTATTTGTTTGTTATTGTCTCTGAAGCTTTCTCCAACCTTATTTCTAAAGCCTGCTGGAACAAAGAGTTTAAGGGCATTAAAATTGGAAAACACTCACCTATAGTGTCTCATTTATTCTTTGCTGATGACTCACTTCTGTTTTGTAAAGCTGATTTGCATCATGCCCATTTGATTCTGAAAATATTGAGAGACTATGGTTCTGCTTCTGGGAAATTGGTCAATTTGGCCAAGTCCTCCATTTTCTTCTCTAAAAATGCTTCTGAGGGGTTAAAGCAAAATGTCTGTGGAGTGTTGAATGGGATTTCTACGGTGAGCACTGCTAAATATTTAGGGTTGCCTTTGGGGGTGGGTAGATCTAAAAAAAACACCTTTCAGTTTGTTATAGACTATGTCTTGCACAGAGTGAAAGGGTGGAAAAACTGCTTTTTGAGTGAGGCTGGGAGGGAAACTTTGATCAAATCCATATTAGAAACCCTTCCTACTTATGTAATGTCTTGTTTTAGAGTGCATGTTTCCATTTGTTTGGCTATTTGCAGAGAAATTTCCAAATTCTGGTGGGGTACCTTTGAGGGGGGAAGGGAAAAGATTCACTGGTGTGGGTGGGATCTTTTATCTAGGGCTAAGTCAGATGGGGGGATGGGGTTCTAGAATTTCAGGTTGTTTGATGAAACTTTGACTGTAAAACAGTTGTGGAGGGTGTTAACCAATCCCAATCTTCTGGTCAGTAGAGTCATTAGGGGCAAATATTTCTGGAATCAGAACATCTTGGAGGTTAAGTCTAGGAATAGTGTGTTTGTCCCATTTTTGTTGTGTTTTTCCTTGTTATTTTTTCTTTCTTTTTCCCCCATTTTGTGTCTTTTCGTCGATTTTTAGTTCGTTTCAGTGTTTATTGTGTATTTCGCTCTATTTCGGTCTTCTTTGTGTTTTCCATATATTTTTCCGGTTTTTCTCTGTTTTTGGTGTGCAGGCTATAGGTCTCGAGTGGATTTGTTGTTCATGACAAATGGACCGGGCGGACATAGTTAAAGAGAGCAATTCGTTAGGAGTTCACAGGAGAAAATGAAAATATATTCGGCTTCCGAACGAGCTTGAACGAACATAAAAAAGAACATTATGATGCGGCCAAGCCCAAGCTCCCAGCCGTCACGCCTGCGCCGCGCCGTGACGATCGCCACGACTTCGACAGAAGGGCCAGACCTTCCTCCGCGCCGCGACAGAGTCCCTACGCCGCGGCAGACACTCCCAGCACGTCGCGCCAGCCCTTCACGGCGCGGCACTCGCGATCTCCACGCCGCGGCAGCACCTCGCCGCAGCACCTGACGTTCTCCAAGCGCAGACCGAGCCCAGCAGACGTCCCTCACGCCGCGCCCAACCATCACGCCGCGGTGCATGCATCCTCCACGCCGCGGCAAGCCCTCGCGCCGCGGTGCCTGTGCGCCTCATGCCCGTTCACCTAGTTAGTATAAATACTCATGACGGAACTTCAGAAAATTATTCTCCCCTTCTGGGGACGAACCCTAGGAGAAAAGAACACAAAAATCTCTCCATCTCCCTCATTCTTTCTTTTCGTTCCTTCTTATAATCTTTTTCTTCATTTTTGTTTTCCTTCTTCTCCTTCTAGTTATTTTCTTCGGATTAAGCTTGTATTACAAATTCAACGTTCGAACTTGGATTAATTGTAAGTATTTCTTTCTCTTATTTAACTTATGAATAATGGTTGATTTGAGAAGAATGATTATGTATTTTGGATTCGTTCTACGTAGTTGATCTTTTGTGCTAGGGATAAGGGATTTATTGTTCATGTTCATTGTGTAATTGTCGGGCTTGATTTGTTCATTTTTATGTGCGTTGTTTTGATAAGGAATTGATGAATTTGTATTCGATAGATTGATATAATCGAAAAGTGACATTTCGATCTTGCTATTGGTGACAGTTGGATGTTAGTTTGTCGAGTTAGGGTTTGTCAATTCTATATGATTAGTTGATTAAACACCTTCTAATTGATTTAGCGGCTTTCAGAACCGAAAGGGGAGAAGTCGTAGAAATAGGCTCACATGAGGTAGATGATTTCATAATTGAATAATCTATGTGTTTTAGATTGAAATACGAGCTTTTCGATGACTCATCCCTTGTTACGAATAGTTATTGGGACTGGGATCATTGGCCTGTTTTGTATGCTTGAGTTTGTTCCTCTATGTTCAATCCCTTGTTACGAAGAGTTATTGGGAGCGAACCGCTAAACGTTTAAGCGAGAGCGTCAATCTCGAACCGAACAATGAATTGCCCGACTTTGGTAGAACTTGAATTAATTATCCCCGATTCCCTAGCTTATCCATCTTCGTTCCATTCATATTCTTAGGTAGATTTACATTTTGCATTGTTATTCATTTCTTAGTTGATAATTATTCACTCCCTTATTTGATTAGTATGTTTAGGATTTATTTTTGCTTTTATGTGTTATCAATATCAGAACTAAATTCCGAACCGCCTTCCTCGTGAGATCGACCCAGGGAACGAATCTTTCGATTCGGTACTCGGTAAAAAGAATAATTTGTACACAACAAATTTGGCGCCGTTGCCGGGGATCAAGCTACCAATTTCTCCCCCGAGATCAAATTTGTTGTGTACAAATTATTCTTTTTACCGAGTACTGAATCGAAAGATTCGTTCCCCGGGTCGATCTCACGAGGAAGGCGGTTCGGAATTTAGTTCTGATATTGATAACACATAAAAGCAAAATAAATCCTAAACATACTAATCAAATAAGAGAGTGAATAATTATCAACTAAGAAATGAATAACAATGCAAAATGTAAATCTACCTAAGAATATGAATGGAACGAAGATGGAGAAGCTAGGGAATCGGGGATAATTAATTCAAGTTCTAGCAAAGTCGGGCAATTCATTGTTCGGTTCGAGATTGACGCTCTCGCTTAAACGTCTAGCGGTTCGCTCCCAATAACTCTTCGTAACAAGGGATTGAACATAGACGAACAAGCTCAAGCATACAAAACAGGCCAATGATCCCTGTCCCAATAACTATTCGTAACAAGGGACGAGTCATCGACAAGCTCGTATTTCAATCTAAAACACATAGATTATTCAATTATGAAATCATCTACCTCATGCGAGCCTATTTCTACGACTTCTCCCCTTTCGGTTCTGAAAGCCGCTAAATCAATTAGAAGGTGTTTAATCAACTAATCATATAGAATTGACAAACCCTAACTCGACAAACTAACATCCAACTGTCACCAATAGCAAGATCGAAATGTCACTTTTCGATTATATCAATCTATCGAATACAAATTCATCAATTCCTTATCAAAACAACGCACATAAGAATTAACAAATCAAGCCCGACAATTACACAATGAACAAGAACAATAAATCCCTTATCCCTAGCACAAAAGATCAGCTACGTAGAACGAATTCAAAATACATAATCATTCTTCTCAAATCAACCATTATTCATGATTTAAATAAGATAAAGAAATACTTACAATTATTCCAAGTTCGAACGTTGAATTCGTAATACAAGCTTAATCCGAAAAAAATAACTAGAAGAAGAAGGAAAACAAAATTGAAGAAAAAGATTATAAGAAGGAACGAAAAGAAAGAATGAGGGAGATGGAGAGATTTTTGTGTTCCTTTCTCCTAGGGTTCGTCCCCAGAAGGGGAGAATAATTTTCTGAAGTTCCGTCACGAGTATTTATACTAACTAGGTGCACGGTCATGAGGCGCACAGGCACCGC
This sequence comes from Striga hermonthica, assembly GCA_902706635.1. Lineage (NCBI taxonomy): Eukaryota > Viridiplantae > Streptophyta > Magnoliopsida > Lamiales > Orobanchaceae > Striga > Striga hermonthica. The sequence continues at coordinate 4,721,640 of CACSLK010027832.1, forward strand.
GGCGCGAGGGCCTGCCGCGGCGTGGAGGATGCATGCACCGCGGCGTGATGGTTGGGCGCGGCGTGAGGGACGTCTGCTGGGCTCGGTCTGCGCTTGGAGAACGTCAGGTGCCGCGGCGCGAGGTGCTGCCGCGGCGTGGAGATCGCGAGTGCCGCGCCGTGAAGGGCTGGCGCGGCGTGCTGGGAGTGTCTGCCGCGGCGTAGGGACTCTGTCGCGGCGCGGAGGAAGGTCTGGCCCTTCTGTCGAAGTCGTGGCGATCGTCACGGCGCGGCGCAGGCGTGACGGCTGGGAGCTTGGGCTTGGCCGCATCATAATGCCCTTTTTTATGTTCGTTCAAGCTCGTTCGGAAGCCGAATATATTTCCTTTTTCTTCTGTGAACTCCTAACGAATTGCTCTCTTTAACTATGTCCGCCCGGTCCATTTGTCATGAACAACAAATCCACTCAAGACCTATAGCCTGCACACCAAAAACAGAGAAAAACCGGAAAAATATATGGAAAACACAAAGAAGACCGAAATAGAGCGAAATACACAATAAACACTGAAACGAACTAAAAATCGACGAAAAGACACAAAATGGGGGAAAAAGAAAGAAAAAATAACAAGGAGAAACACAACAAAAATGGGACAAACAACTCCCCCACACTTAAACCTTTGTTCGCCCCGAACAAAAAGAAAAGAAAATAAGACACGAGCATGGATATAGTTTCAAATAAGAAGAGTCTCAAAATGCCCAATTCAATTGAGTCGAATTCCAGCGACCGCACGACCATATGCCTCAAATACCAACTTGACCCCGAAATGACAAACTCTCAAAACATAGATCATCATATATGCCTCACTCATTTTCTTACATGAATATATGATAGGTACGCTCAAAAATTGGTCAATATTCAAGTTTCAACATATGCTTGTCAATCGTTTAAATTACTCGAAGACAATCAAAGCTCAAAATATGCGAATCAAGAGGACTTCACGGGTTGTAATGCGGGTTTAAGGAAGGATATATATACGCCAGAAAAGAAGCTCAAATAAACAACAAAATTCTCGAGCAAATAAATTACTCGAGTTCTCCGCTACCAAACTGAAATGAACAATATAGCACATCACTATCCACCAAACAACTCCACAAACAACACCTCACTGCTTTAATCGAATTCCAACGTCACTTGACCCAATTTTTCTTCTTTTTTTTTTTAATATATATATATATATATCTTTCTTATTCGGAGAGTAACTTTTTCCCAAGATCGAATCAAAAGGACAACATTCTGTAGGTGTGAACATTGGAGGTCATCCAAGTGTCCTACAGTAGTTTCCAAATGCTCATTACCCGTCAACACGATCGACTAGTAAGAGGAGCAGAATCCAATCGATTCGTCCTGCGAGCTCTATGTTTTTTTTTTTTTTTAATAAGTCAAGCAATAGAAATCCAACTTCAATTCACCTCATTCAACATCAACACCATTTTCACCAATCATCACCAATTTAGTCAACAAAGTACATCATATATACGGCTTACAAGAAAAAGGCTCAAAGCTCAAACGGGCTACTAGGGAAATTAACGTGTAGGATCAAAGAACAAGGCTAAAGAGAGCTAATCAAACAAAACGCCTCAATCATGTTCGCAATTTCAAACTCTAATCGAATCCTTTCAAACAAACTCAAGGCAAGTTCTAATCATTCAAGAATATGACCAATATCCCACAAGAAAAAAATAAGGCTCAAAAACCTCACAAGGTAAATAAATGTCACTCAAAGCGATCAAGCAAATACCGAGGCAATGACCACACGTTCATCATCACAACTTTCCAATTTTATCAAACATTCATCAACAATTCATATTGTCCACCAATATCATATGCTCAACAACACAAAATCCTAAAACTAGACCGGTCCACCACATAAACATGCAAAATCCAAATAAACTCCCCCACACTTAGAATGAGGCAATGACCTCATTGCTTCAACTCAAAACAGGAAGTCAAAACAAGGACCAAACAATTTCATATAGCAAACCAGTACCAGCAACTACCACAAGCACACAAAACTAAAAAGAAAAGACGAGAGAAAGAAAACTCAAAAAGAGAAAATAAGAAAAGGGTGTGCAAACCGAAACGTCTCGAGGGGAATAAGCATCTACGTGTAAGCAGCTCACCTATGCTCAGACTCGCAAACTCATACCTGCCAATAAGAAAATCACGAAACTCCAAACTCCCATTATTCCAAGATAAAAATAAAAAGCTAAAAGAAAAGTATCTAATAAAGCAGTAAATCGCTTGGGTTGCCTCCCACGAAGCGCTTGTTTAACGTCATTAGCTTGACGAAACCTGAAGAGAACTCAGCCGGAATCTAAGAAGAGGTGACGGTCGTGCCACACCTTCGTATTCTCGAGAAGTGGTAGCACTGGCACTAAGGCCAGAAGGCGGGCACAGTGGATCTGAGTGGCAATGTTCTGGGCAAAGCGAGTTCGTGCACGAGAAACCCCCAACTCTAAACGTAGAGCTTTTCCAACACAAGCTCTGTCATTAACCTCCGGAAGTACGAGCTCATCTGTGGAGCAAGTCGAACTAAATCCCACCCACTTCATAACACAGTGTAGCGGCCTCGGAGACGGGTGCTCAAACTCTGAGATTGGAGGAGGGACTTGAGAGTCAAGCCCGTGGATCTCCTCCTCTGAAATATCGTCGACGTCTCGCTGGGGATTATCATCCTCTTCTTCAGCCTCACACAGTTGCTTCAACGTACGGGCTCGAGTATCAAGCCTAAAGTGGGGGTCTTCGACTTCTGCCTCGATTGAGCTGGTATGTGCTGCAAGAATTTCCATTTGTGTGCTCAGTCGAGCACACCCTAGCTCAATCTCCACATCTCGAGTGGCCAAGGCAGATATGCGAGTAAGGATGAGGTCGAGCTTTTCATCGTATGTCAGAGCAACCCCCCGAGGTTCATTACTGTATGTAGGTCCGCCTTGAGCGGTGATCTCGGGGGAGAAATTGGTAGCTCGATCCTCTAAGGCTTGCACGCGCTCCACAAGTTCCTCAATTCGGGACTCAAGATTGCTCCTACGGGCCGCTTGGGATGCCAAAAGAGTGAGGACCTGGTCGAGCTTGGCATTGTACTCTAAGGAATCCTCGAAGGACTCGCATGGTTGCTCAACAGGCATTGAGTGCCATTGCTGCTCGTAAGGATATGACCAAGTCTGGCCATAGTCCCGAGGATCATAGTAAGGAGGTGACTGGTTCATGCGGGCACACCGAGTTGCGGTCTCTTCCTCCTGGGCTAACCGGGATACTGCGAAATCATAAATACAATTGAGCTTCTCGTTGAACTCGTGGGACTCATAATGTTGCTCGACTGGAAAGGGGTCCCAGTACTGCTCAGAAGGGTATGAATATGGCTGGTAGTGATGCCCGGCGTGATAGCTCGGCTCGTGAACCCAAGGTTGGGTGTGCGAATAGGGGAAAGTGTGGTTGTAGCTCATGATACCTGCACACCAAAGTAGAACAACCGAAACGTAGCCACGACGAGAAAAAGAAAAAGAAAACAGAAACAAGCAAGGTAAAAAGAATAACTAATATGCACAAAAAGAGAACAAAAATACGAAAATCACAAAAATAAGAGAAACACAGAAAATAAAATCAATATCAAAACCAAATATCCTACTTGCCTTCCCCGGCAACGGCGCCAAATTTGTTGTGTACAAATTATTCTTTTTACCGAGTACCGAATCGAAAGATTCGTTCCCCGGGTCGATCTCACGAGGAAGGCGGTTCGGAATTTAGTTCTGATATTGATAACACATAAAAGCAAAATAAATCCTAAACATACTAATCAAATAAGAGAGTGAATAATTATCAACTAAGAAATGAATAACAATGCAAAATGTAAATCTACCTAAGAATATGAATGGAACGAAGATGGAGAAGCTAGGGAATCGGGGATAATTAATTCAAGTTCTAGCAAAGTTGGGCAATTCATTGTTCGGTTCGAGATTGACGCTCTCGCTTAAACGTCTAGCGGTTCGCTCCCAGTAACTCTTCGTAACAAGGGATTGAACATAGACGAACAAGCTCAAGCATACAAAACAGGCCAATGATCCCTGTCCCAATAACTATTCGTAACAAGGGACGAGTCATCGACAAGCTCGTATTTCAATCTAAAACACATAGATTATTCAATTATGAAATCATCTACCTCATGCGAGCCTATTTCTACGACTTCTCCCCTTTCGGTTCTGAAAGCCGCTAAATCAATTAGAAGGTGTTTAATCAACTAATCATATAGAATTGACAAACCCTAACTCGACAAACTAACATCCAACTGTCACCAATAGCAAGATCGAAATGTCACTTTTCGATTATATCAATCTATCGAAAACAAATTCATCAATTCCTTATCAAAACAAAGCACATAAGAATGAACAAATCAAGCCCGACAATTACACAATGAACAAGAACAATAATCCCTTATCCCTAGCACAAAAGATCAGCTACGTAGAACGAATCCAAAATACATAATCATTCTTCTCAAATCAACCATTATTCATGAGTTAAATAAGAGAAAGAAATACTTACAATTAATTCAAGTTCGAACGTTGAATTCGTAATACAAGCTTAATCCGAAGAAAATAACTAGAAGAAGAAGAAGGAAAACAAAAATGAAGAAAAAGATTATAAGAAGGAACGAAAAGAAAGAATGAGGGAGATGGAGAGATTTTTGTGTTCTTTTCTCCTGGGAGTGCTTTACCTTTTTCTCATTCTTCTCCTCTTCGGATTAGACCTTATCGGACTCCAATTCCTCAAGTTCGTAATTCAGCTCTCGGAGCTTGACTCTATTACCTATAGGTAAAGACTGACAGCGGGAGATGGAGAGATTTTTGTGTTCTTTTCTCCTAGGGTTCGTCCCCAGAAGGGGAGAATAATTTTCTGAAGTTCCGTCACGATTATTTATACTAACTAGGTGCACGGTCATGAGGCGCACAGGCACCGCGGCGCGAGGGCCTGCCGCGGCGTGGAGGATGCATGCACCGCGGCGTGATGGTTGGGCGCGGCGTGAGGGACGTCTGCTGGGCTCGGTCTGCGCTTGGAGAACGTCAGGTGCCGCGGCGCGAGGTGCTGCCGCGGCGTGGAGATCGCGAGTGCCGCGCCGTGAAGGGCTGGCGCGGCGTGCTGGGAGTGTCTGCCGCGGCGTAGGGACTCTGTCACGGCGCGGAGGAAGGTCTGGCCCTTCTGTCGAAGTCGTGGCGATCGTCACGGCGCGGCGCAGGCGTGACGGCTGGGAGCTTGGGCTTGGCCGCATCATAATGCCCTTTTTTATGTTCGTTCAAGCTCGTTCGGAAGTCGAATATATTTCCGTTTTCTCCTGTGAACTCCTAACGAATTGCTCTCTTTAACTATGTCCGCCCGGTCCATTTGTCATGAACAACAAATCCACTCGAGACCTATAGCCTGCACACCAAAAACAGAGAAAAACCGGAAAAATATATGGAAAACACAAAGAAGACCGAAATAGAGCGAAATACACAATAAACACTGAAACGAACTAAAAATCGACGAAAAGACACAAAATGGGGGAAAAAGAAAGAAAAAATAACAAGGAAAAACACAACAAAAATGGGACAAACATAGTGACTCCTGGCTATGGAAGAGCTGGCTTCTAGCTAGAGAGTCTCTTAGGTTGGGTATGAAATTTCAAGTGGGGATGGGCAGTCTATTAATATTTGGGATTCACCTTGGCTTGCTAAGTCTTTTAATTTATGTTCAACCCCTGTTTTCCTAGGGATAGAGAGAAGTTGAGGAAGGTTAATGAGTTATTTGATCAGAGTGGGTGTGAGTGGGATGAGGATTTGATATTACAAACTTTCTGTCCTAATGATGCTGAGCAGATTTTGAAAATCCCTTTAGGCATCACATGCCTAAGGATAAGCTTATATGGAACTGGCATCCTAAAGGACAATTTGTGGTCAAGGAGGTGTACAAAATCCTGCAGCAACACCAACAACAGCAACACCAACAACAGACACAAATCCTTGCAAGTTCCAGCTCAAGGGATCATAAGTTGCAGGTGATGTGGAGGAAAACTTGGAAGCTGCCCATCAAAAACAAGATCAAAAATTTCATCTGGAGGTGCTGATATGGTTTTCTACCAACTAGTACTCAATTGATAAGAAAAAAATGGTGGTTGACCACATTTGTTGCATGTGTGGAGAGGGTACTGAGGATCTTGAACATATTATGTTCAAATGTCCAAGAGCTGTGCTATGTTGGAAATTACTGGGGGTGGAGTGGACTCTTATGGAGAAGCAAGAGATGAAGTTTGCTGACTGGTGGGAAATCTGCACTGGGAAGGGAGGAGAAGTTATACAGGATAGAATTAACTTCTCAACCTACCTATTATGGTGGTTGTGGAGGACAAGAAACTCTTGGGTGTTTTCAAAAAAACTGGTGGCAGAAAAGGGTCTAGTAGATGGAGCAAGAAGATAATGGCTTAAGTATGAATTTGGGTCTGGAAAAGCATCAAGAGGTGGTACACATCAAAGGTCACCTAATGAGGGGAATCCAGTTGAAACAGGAGTAGGACAAATATCTTTATTTGTCAGCGCTTGTAAGTTTCCAGATGGGCATTGGGGTCTTGGAGGTGTGATGGAGACTGAGGATAATCAAACTCAGACATGGAGGATGAAGGAGCAAGTGGCCAGCTGTATGATAGAAGCAAACCTTGTTGCTGTCAGATGGGTTCCACAGAAGATAATAGCACCAATGGGATCAATTGTATGCAATGTAGACTCAAATGATGTTGCAGAGGTTCTCAAGGGGCAAAAGATAGCTGATTCAGCAGTTCAGGCCATTGTGGATGATATTCTCAATCTTGTGCTTGACTTTCATTCTTGTAAGCTTATTTGTAATTCTGTAGCTTGTTCTAAGTCTTTGGTGTGTGCCTTCGAGGCTTTGTATAAGGACTAATTGCTAGTTCTTCATTGCTTGTAGTATCTCTTTGTAGAGGTTGCTAGTTTGCTTGTATCCAGTGGGATAATCCTTGTAAGACATTATGCTTTGAGTTTATGCTATTTGCTTGTTTGTTGTTTGAAAAAAAAAAAAAAAAAAATACAAAAATGGCTAAAATGAATTCATGTTATGTATATATGTAATAACAATTCACCATGCCAGTTTTAACATATGATTTTCCCTCTATTTTTCACACACTAAATTCAAAATTTTACCAAAGATTTTTTCCTGCTATGAATTGTTTGTCAAATGTGATTTACATACACCCCTTTCTAGGAGCTACTCAACAGTCGACACTTGATAAAACTCGGGACAAGTTCTTCACTGGCATTGCAATCTGTACATAAACTCAAGATCATTGAACATGTAAAAAAAAAAAAATACTCCTGCAAATGTGTACAGAGAAATTCAAGGCACCGGATTTACTTTCGACTCGAGATGTCGATATTTATGCCACTTTTCGTATCTCTGGTGCCCTTGTAGCACGGGTCTAAGCCAAGCTGCAGATGTGCACTTAATGCAGCAGCACCCTCTCAAACCATCCACACATTTCAAGCAACACCTGTAATCGGATTCACATGCAACGTTAAAGATTTGCGCATTCACAGTGTATAATTTATTTGGTCTTCGAATAATTACTCATTGACAAGAATCTTTAGGTCACAATCAGAGCTTTTTCTGGAATAAAAAGCGTATCGACAAATATATGGGATAAACCATAATTAGATTCTTGATTGTGAGAGCAAATGCTTACAGAAAGAGCAAGTTGCAATCCAGATTGGCGCAATTTCGGTGCCTCAACTCAGATACTTGAGACTCACATATGTAGCATTTAGCAAATGGCTGAATCACATCTGCCTTTTTTCCACTTGCCTCAGCACTGATTTCAGAATTGTAGGTTGATGGTGGTAGAGAAAGGCGCGAATCAAACACAAACAGATTGCCAATCCATCCAGCACAACCTTCATTCGCGAGGTAATGAGAGGCACCTCCCTTTAAAGTATACAGTCTTTTAAAACCCTGCTGCCTGTAAACGACGACAAGTTTAAAAGTGCAACAAAACAACCCCTTGCTTAACTTAACTATCCGCAGCATCAAGTCCCAAAAGTAAATATACCTCTTTAGTTTTGAGGTTTTTGTTTGCATCATATTTTTCCCTATTTTGCGAGTGTTACATGTGAACAAGGCATACGTGAAAGAAAAAAAAAATGCTGGAAAAAGATTGCTAACTCGACTGGTCCTGGTGATTATATATTCATAATAGACTCCGAAAAATCTAACTTTCGACCATAGTGAGGTATATTCAGACCAGATCCTACATATGTCCATAAAATCCACTGCATTTATCCCCAACATCAAAGATAACTTGAGTAAGAAAATTAGTACAACAACATTTCAGATATTTTTCCAACAAGTTCCCAACACTAGATAGAAAGGCGCTGGTGTTACTGATAGGTGATAGCTACTACAAAGTCGTGAAATGAGATACACTTGTGACTACAAGCACTACAGCTATCAATGTGAATAGCCTAAAAAAACATTGGTAATTAAGGAGGAAATGGAAAATATAAATATCAAGCTGGACCAGTTAAGTACAATGTTTATAACCAAGCAAACAATCTATTCACAAATATACAAAAACAAATCAGAAATGTATATAAAACTTAATTGATGAAATCATGAAATTGACCTATGCATTGTTGAGTATACATCACAGCGAATTCCTCCTGTACAGTACATCAATATATCTGTGTTCTCTTTATCAACTGCCCCCAAAGGATCTGAAGCTGCAACCTGGTCATAGACCAGTCCACATTACATTCAGTACGTCAAATAGAAACTATTGACCACTGACCATATGCATGGTAATAAATTCATTTAAATACAAGACCGAAGACGTTGAAATAACCTTTATAATGGTGTTATAAAGGTATATGTTCACATGGGTATTATCGAAGGGAAAAGCGGAGATATTTAGAAGAGGATATGAAGTATGTTAAAAAGACGGTCTTGCCTCTGGCTCAGATAGTCCAAAGGAAGTGCTCCGGAAGCAATCAACATTAGGACGTTGAGCCCCCTGGAAATGACCAACATCCCATTCATAACCTAATTGCATAAGGGCTCGTTTACTTCGCTTGACAGGACAAAATAAGTAAAAATATCCCTTTGTATCTAATGTTTACATTAAAGGATTGGGACAATATTTAAGTGATGTGGCGCACATGTGGCTGCGCCATCTCACACACATATCAACCAATTCCCGATTATTTCTATCCCAGGGTGACCCCGGGATATTTTTATCCCAACTTCTGGTTGACCGTTTTACCCTCAAAATTACTTGTGAAAAGACTTGAATACCCTTCAACATCCATTTAATTACAACAACCATTAAATTAAAACCTCACTTTTCCTAAATCTGTGTTGAGTTTGAAATTGAAGATTGGGGTCCGTAGGCAAGGTAGAGCTCTTTTCTTCTTCTTCTTCTTTTTTTTTTTTTTCTTTCTTTCTT
>CACSLK010027832.1:4843333-4858138 GCA_902706635.1 Striga hermonthica
ACTGCAGAAATCTGGTTCACTACTGCCAGCGACAGTTAGGTGGTGTTGTACGGCGAGTGAAGACGGGCGAATGCCGACCCCGGCGGCGGGTGGTGGCTTTCGCCGCCGGCGACCTGCAACTCCTGTGGTGCGTACATCGACAGAGGTACCATGAGCCGGTTGCGCTGGTGGCAGGTGGCGACATGGAGGATGTTGTCGTCGGCGACGTTCGTGGAATAGCTGGTGGCGGCGACGGGCTGGTTGCGACTGGAAAAAGTTGCAGACGGCGGAGGCGGATGAGAATGGCGGAGGCGAGGATGTTGTGACTGGACGGCTGAGACAAAGCGGCGGCTGGTGGTGGAAGGCAGAGGCGAGATGGAGGCTTGTTGGCGGCGGTTATGTCGGTGGCCGTCGGGAATTCTTGTCGTGAGCTCTGGACGGGTTGCCGGAATCGGAGGACGGTGGCGGCGCATCGGGTCTGTCGACAGAGAAGATATGACCGGCGGGCTTGCTGCGGTGGTGGTATGCTCTGCGGCCTGACATTGAGTTGCCGGCGGGTGGCGGAAGTTTGAGATCTGTGTGGTGTGTGTGTGTTTGTGGGATTGCGAGAGAGGGAGATAGATCGGGGAGAGAGAGTGGAGAGAAGAGAGGAGAGAGAAGAGAGGGATATTAGGTAGAGATGTTAAACGGGCTAGCTTAGCGGGCTAGGGGTTAAACGGTCGGGGCCTAAAAAGCCCGATTTAAACGGGCTACCAAAAAAGGGACCTAACCTTGACCCTAGCGGGCTTCGGGCTAAACGGGCTATGCGGGCTATAATAATAATAATAATAATAATAATAATAATAATAATAATAATAATAATAATAATAATAATAATAATAACAACAACATATAAAAAAATCAAAAATAAAAATAGTAAAAAATATATTAAAAAAATAACAACGACTAGTTAAAATTTATTTTTAACGACTATTTAGTATTTACCGTCTATCACTATGTTTCATGTGTTTTCTATTAGTCGTTTTGATTGACTTAAATATTTTGGTATGAAATACAATAACAATATTGTTAATAATTACCTTTCAAAATCATAATAATTCATTACAACTCATACTTACATGTGAAGTGGAATACCAAAATAGTACTATACAAGTAATTTAAGAGCATATTACTTACTTGATGCAAACATTTAAACCGTCCAACCCTAATTAAAAGGGCCAGCCCTGGCAGGTTTTGGGCTAGCCCTAGCGGGCTTCGGACTAAATGGTCCGGGCCTAAGAAGCCCTAATTTAAACGGGGCTACTAATAATAGGACCTAACCCTATTTTTCGGGCTAAAAGGGTCGACCCATCGGGCCAAGGACCATTTAACATCTCTAATAATAGGTGGAGAGTTTGATGGGTGGGGCCCACTATTTAATTTTTGGGTGAAATTACATAAGTACCCTTCCAGTTATTTATTTGTCCAACAAGTAGTATTATATTATGATTTTGCCATTACATATTTGACCTTGTAATCGAATTTTGACCGAGGCAATGTGAATTGTTACCCACCCTATATATAAAATAGAAAAGGGCTTCTAAGCCATTTAAGACTCAAGAATAGTCCACAGTGCTCGCATTTAGATATTGGATAGGGGTTAGAGTTTCCATCTTCAGGGAGGCGGATTGTCTATCGATAAGAAAATCAAGAAAATAGGTAATGGAAGAAAGAATGTCTTAGAATAGAATAGAAAAGTTTCCTCGGACTTTATTATGTTAATTGATATAATTGATCCAATGGTCCATATTCATTCTTACTTCTTTCACTATATATCATTCTCACTATATTTCTTTCACTATATATCATTCTCATCTATGTTTAACTTAAATGTATATCAGTGTATAATTTTGTCAAATCAACTTAATGACATATTCAAATTCAATTAGACAAATTATATGATTCACGTGCCCCGCACGTTCACCTTACTAGTTTTTTATAGTTCACCTTACTAGTTTTTTATAAGTGTAGCTTTTATTTTTTTTCTCCTGACATTAATTATTATTGTTCTTATTAGAAAGCAAGATGTTTTACACATCTCATTTTACTTAATCTATATATATAAACAGAATTAACATTTATTAAAAATAGCAACTAAATTTTGGTCAAAACCTCTTTCTTCATTAATTGCATACTATAAATAGTAACTATGTTGTCTTTTTTTTCCCACATCCAGCTTTAATTAAGGTGAATTGTTAAAGAATCCCACTAAATATGGTGAATTAACGTGCTGATTTTTTGGTAATAATTTTGCTCAATTTTCAAATCAAGGAGCGGATTTTTTGTTGATAATTCAAATAAAAAATTTTCCTGATATGAAGAAATTTTTTCTTTCATAATACACATTATTTAAACAACTTTAATTAAGGTAAGCTATTAAAAATCCCACTAAATACGCTGAATTCGAAGAGCCGGCAACGAACGACGTGGGGAGGAATTCGAAGAGCTTGCGACGGAGGAGGCTAGGGCGGGGAGGATGAATATCCTCTCCGCGGCTAGATCCGTTGCAGTCGGGCCGAGGAGGATGCGATCGGAGCTCGAATTCGGGTTGAAATCGGCGGTAGAAGGGAATTTAACTTCGCCTGAAATAGAAGTAGAATTTTTGCCTAAAATTTTTTAAAGTTTTAACTTCGTTAATTTTTTTTTTTTTTTTGGAAAAAATTCAAAATATCCCGCCAATAGAATTTAATTTGAATTTCAAAAATATTTTGCTTTTATTTTAGGGTCATTGTCATTTATTATGGAAACAAATTTATCTATTAATTTCAATATAAATAAATATATTTCCTCAATATATATCTTCTCATAATCATTGCAATTAATATCACTTAAAATAAGATATTGAAAATAGATCATATTTTAATTTAGGAAGTTGATCAAGTATAATCTTAATATTATATAGCATGAAGTATTTGCGGTTTTTACACTATAAATATATTATTTTAAAATGTTTCACATTTATTTAATGCATGTATTGAAAATATAATATCGTAAGACGCATTTATTTTAAGTATTTTATAATGCACGTAGTGGAATATATTATCTTTTGTGGCGCAATTTTAACAAAAAACTATATCTTGGCTTATAGACGAATCTTGCTACAGTTTTAGTTACACAATCATTTAATAAAAAAATTTATACTAAAGTAAATTTAATCATGTTGATTTATTGAAATAAAGTTTTTGAATTTTTTTATTCAGTAAAATGGAAAAGCATTAAATGCTTCCTTTAATTTGTGTAATTAGTTATGATTTATTGTAAAAGATTCAATTTTATAGCTACTGTGTGATATCATGACGCCCGATTGCATTTTGCCAGATTTCATCCGTCTCTCACATAGGTAATTAAGAATTTGTATGTATGTTTTATGGTAAAAGATTCAATTATGTTAGCTAATGTGAAATATACTTATTATTCATATAAATATAAATTTTTAAATATATGATAAAATTTGACCAAAATAGTTATTTTAAGGAATCACATTGTAGTCAAATCGAATTTTTGAATAGAAATTTAAAATGACACTTATTTTGAAATGAATATAATATATTTTATTAACAATTACATGCACCGTATGAGTTGTGTACTAATTTTACCTTTTTTCTTCTAAAGGAGGATTAATAGTGTTTTCAGTTACCTACTCAGTTACTCGAACTCATGACCTATTCATGACCTATTGGTCATAGGTGAAACGTCTTACCACTCAAATTGCGCTTCGTTGTCGGGTTGTGTACTAATTTTAAATAAACATGTTCTATGTGATTTTAGCACAATTTAAAATTCAGATAACATTGAATTTTTTAAAATATAAATACTAATAAATATCTCTTACACGTGCATCGCACGGGATTCATACTAGTTTAATGAAGAAAAGTACAAATGAAAGATCAAATTAAAGCTAAGTTAAACATAGAAACTACAGTAAAACCATCAAACCAGAATGTACAAAATCAAAGTGTACTATTTTCATATAAGGGCCTTTTAATTGCACCGCACCATTGTTTTTGCACCAAAATAGCACAAGGAACATTAGAATCAAGACATTGGATCACCACAAATTTGAAATTATCAGGCAAAACGAACAACATTCGTGATAAATAGTACCTTACCACAATGCTAACCCATAGGATAAATATTAAAGAAACACTGAACCAAATGTTTTTAAGGGTATGTAGTGGAAATAGCATTAACAGGTTTCACCCACAAAAAGAAACAAAATGTTAAAATAAAAATAATGCTCATTTTTCTAGAATACTCATTTAATTATATTAGTTAGAAGTTAGTAAGAGTGATGTTAGTAGTTAGTAGTTAGGAATGAATTAGTTGAATTAAATGAGTTAATGTACCTATATATATGTGTGTTACATGCGTGAGGTGTGTGTGAGCAAAGTGTAATAAAAATCAAGAGAAAGAAGAGTGAATTGTGTGTGCTGTGAGTGATAAGAAAAGAGTGAATTTATATATTGTGTGCTGAGTGAATATAAGTGAGGTGTGTGCTTGTGTAGTGTGAGTGCTTATAAAAGAGTGTTTTGTGTGAATTGTGAGTTATATATTTGTAATAATAAATTAATTTGTTTTGCTAGTCTTGAGTATATTGGCCAAATAATATCTAACACGTGGTATCAGAGCCACGTCTGGAAAGTTCAAGCTCGTGCCAATATATTCAGGGCTCGTCACTTGCCGTCAACTAGGGGGAGATTATTGAGTTCAAAGGCATCGTGCACAATTAAAAGTAATTGTGAAGCGCGTCAGGCTTGCTTGGTTACGAGGAGGTAGTCCAAGTCACGATGGCAGATCTACAATCAGTAGGCGGAATGGATAAACTCAATAACCAAAATTACACCACATGGAGGACATGCATGGAGTCGTATCTCCAAGGCCAAGACCTGTGGGAAATTGTTGGCGGAGAAGAGGTCACACCACCTGAAGAAGTCGGGGCCTTACGTAAATGGAAGATAAAGGCGGGAAAGACCATGTACGCACTCAAGACGACTATTGACAAAGAGCTGTTGGAGCACATACGGGACGCAAGCACTCCACAACAAGCGTGGGACACTCTGGGAATATTATTTTCAAAAAGGAATGAGTTCAAGCTGCAACTTCTCGAGAACGAGCTCCTATCACTCAAACAAGGGGAGATGACGATTCGCGACTACTTTAACAAGGTACGGACTCTTTGTCGCGAAATCTCTGAATTGGACCCTACTGATAATGTTTCAGAAGCTAAGATGAGAAGAATTATTATTCATGGCTTAAGACCCGAATTTAGGGGGATTATAGCCGCAATACAAGGTTGGTCTGAGCAGCCTTCTTTGGTAAATCTTGAAAATATATTAGCCGACCAAGAAGCGCTAACCAGACAAATGGCGGAAGTCTCATTAAAGAAAGAAGATGAAGCTTTATTTAGTTATAAAAAGAATATGAGACCACGCCAACAATATAAAAGAGATAAGAAGGAATATATTAAAAAGGAAGAAAGAAGCTCTGAAGCAAAGGGGGTCCAACAAGATCGTTATAAGAAATATCAGACGTCCAAAGGGAATAAAAAGGGCACGTGCTACGTATGTGGCAAGCCGAATCACTATGCCAGAGACTGCTGGCATAGGAAAAAGGTTGCTGAAGGGAATATAGCAACGTCAAACAACCAGGAGACTAACAATAGCGAAGAAGAGTGGGACATAGAGGCATCCATGGCGATCGTCGAGGAGATCGTCCCAACTATATCTGAGGAGGCCCGTAAAGAAGAGCAATCAAGCTTAAACGAAGAGACGGCATTGGCTGCCGTTGTCCCCAGACGAATAGATTATGAGAATGATTGGATCGTGGACTCGAGATGCTCCAATCATATGACAGGAGACAAAGAAAAGTTGCAGAACACCAGTGAATACAACGGAGGCAGGATGGTGGTCACTGCTAACAATTCAAGGTTGCCAATAGCTCACATTGGCAAGACGATCATCACTCCACGGTTTAGTCCTGGACAAGTGCAGCTGCAGGACGTCTATCATGTCCCAGGTATGAAGAAAAATCTTTTATCAGTATCACAACTGACAACTTCGGGAAATTATGTTATTTTTGGACCCAATAACGTCAAGGTGTACGAAAAACTCAAAATTATCGGTACACCGATCATGGAGGGTCGAAAGCTCGAGTCCATCTACGTAATGTCAGCAGAGTCTGCTTATGTAGATAAGACTCGAAAGAATGAAACAGCTGATTTATGGCATGCAAGGCTGGGACATGTGAGCTATCATAAGCTTAAGGTGATGATGAAGAAATCAATGTTGAAGGGCCTCCCTCAACTGGAAATAAGAGATAACACAATTTGCGCTGGCTGTCAATATGGTAAAGCACATCAATTACCATTCGAAGATTCAAGCTACAGAGCAAAGAAGCCTTTAGAGACAATTCACTCTGACATATTCGGGCCAGTTAAACAACCTTCGATCAGCGGTATGCACTATATGGTGACATTTATCGACGACTTCTCAAGGTACGTTTGAGTATTCTTTATTAAAGAAAAATCAGAAGCATTCTCAAAGTTTAAAGATTTCAAAGAATCTGTTGAAAGAGAAGTCGGAGATAAGATCCAGTGCCTTCGCACGGATAACGGGGGAGAATACACATCAAGAGAGTTCTCCCGATTTCTGAAGGAGCATAAGATACACCATCAGCTGACGTGTCCAAACACACCTCAGCAAAATGGCATAGCAGAAAGGAAAAATCGACACCTGTCATAAACGTGTCGAAGCATGATACATGCAAAGAACGTACCGGCGAGGTTCTGGGCAGAATGTATGAAGACGGCGGCCCACGTGATAAATCGACTACCACAAGCAAAGCTGGGATTTATGTCACCATTCGAAAAGCTATGGAAAATCAAACCAACTGTTACCCACTTCAAAGTCTTCGGATGCGTCTATTACGTGTTCGTACCAAGTCACTTACGGAGCAAATTTGACAAAAAGGCAATCAGATGCATATTCTTGGGATATGACAGCCAAAGAAAAGGGTGGAAATGCTGCGATCCATCAACCGGTCGGTGTTACACATCACGCAACGTGATATTTGACGAAGCATCCTCTTGGTGGACACCACAGAAGCTGGAGCTACCAGATTCTAAAGAAATCGAGGATAAACTCAAGAAATGGGTGAATCTTCCAGAAGCAACTCAAAGAATGGAAGAATCAGACGAGGAAGGGGAGTCACCAAGAACAACTCAAAGTCCGTGGCAGACCGGTGTACATGAAGTAACTCCAGAAGTGACGAGGCCAACTCAACTCGAGGAGATTGAGCCACCAGCAGAGGAAGGAGACGAAGTACCGACAAGTCCACAACAACTACGGAGATCATCCAGACAAAGGAGGCCAAATCCCAGGTACGCCAATATAGCCTTAGAAGAAGATACAAGTATAAACGAGCCACAAATATTTGAGGAAGCAATTAAACATAAAGAATGGATAAAAGCGATGAATGAGGAGATTATGGCTCTAAGGCAAAATGAAACATGGGACTTAGTACCCAAACCGGATGGAGTTAAACCCATATCTTGTAAATGGGTTTATAAAATAAAAAGGCGACCTGACGGATCAATTGAAAGATATAAAGCTCGGCTTGTTGCACGTGGATTCTCACAACAGTACGGACTAGACTACGACGAGACATTTAGCCCAGTGGCAAAAATCACAACAGTTCGAGTACTGATTGCACTAGCAGCAAGCAAGTCCTGGAAATTATGGCAGATGGACGTGAAGAATGCATTTCTACATGGTGAGCTCGACAGAGAAATATACATGGTCCAACCTGCAGGGTTCGAGGATAAGGAGAATCCAGGCTACGTGTGCAAACTAAAGAAGGCTCTATACGGGTTAAAGCAAGCACCACGAGCATGGTACGGTAAGATCGCTGAATTCTTAATTCAGTGTGGATACTCTGTTGCACCAGCAGACTCGAATCTCTTCGTGAAGAAACGAGAAAGAAAACTAGCAATAGTGCTAGTATATGTAGATGATATCATCATCACTGGAGACGATGAAGAAGAAATTCAACAAACCAGGAGGAATTTATTAGTGAGATTCCAAATGAAAGAGCTTGGAGAACTTAAGCACTTTTTGGGACTCGAACTAAAAGAAAAAGGCGACGGTCTTTTATTGTGTCAGTCAAAATATGCTAAAGATCTATTGAAGAAATTTGGCATGATTGACTGCAAGCCGTTATCGACTCCAATTGAAGCAAACGCCAAGATATGTGCTCAATATGGAAAAGACTTGGAGGATCCAACTATGTATAGGCAGCTGGTCGGAAGTCTAATTTATCTAACCTTAACACGACCAGACATTTCATATGCAGTAGGAATCGCAAGTCGATTCATGGAGAAACCAAAGAAGCCACACCTTGAGTTAGTCCGGCGCATACTAAGGTATGTAAAAGGAACAATTGACTATGTACTTTTCTATCAAAGGAATAAAGATATAAAAATTGTTGGCTATTGCGACGCGGACTATGCCGGATGTGGTGATACGAGAAGGTCCACTACTGGATATGTGTTCAAGTTTGGATCGGCCGCAATATCATGGTGTAGCAAAAGGCAACCAACAGTGTCCCTATCAACAGCAGAGGCCGAGTACCGAGCAGCTGCAATGGCGGCTCAGGAAAGCACATGGCTTATGCAATTATTAAAAGATCTACATCAGCCATTTAACTATGCGGTACAACTATATTGTGATAATCAATCCGCTATACGCATAGCAGAAAATCCCGTATACCACGCGAGAACAAAACATGTCGAAGTTCACTATCACTTTATTAGAGAAAAAGTGCTCAAAGGGGAGATAGAGATGAAGTACGTTGGTACAGAAGATCAAGTAGCTGACGTTTTTACCAAAGGACTCAATTTTTCAAAATTCGAAGAGTTCCGAACACGTCTTGGAATGATTCTAGAAGAAAACATAACTCGAGAAGATGTCGGTGTCACTACTGAGACCAAGATCCAAGACTCTGCACGAAGGCTCGAAATTATAAAAATGAGCATTACGGGGGAGTGTTAAAATAAAAATAATGCTCATTTTTCTAGAATACTCATTTAATTATATTAGTTAGAAGTTAGTAAGAGTGATGTTAGTAGTTAGTAGTTAGGAATGAATTAGTTGAATTAAATGAGTTAATGTACCTATATATATGTGTGTTACATGCGTGAGGTGTGTGTGAGCAAAGTGTAATAAAAATCAAGAGAAAGAAGAGTGAATTGTGTGTGCTGTGAGTGATAAGAAAAGAGTGAATTTATATATTGTGTGCTGAGTGAATATAAGTGAGGTGTGTGCTTGTGTAGTGTGAGTGCTTATAAAAGAGTGTTTTGTGTGAATTGTGAGTTATATATTTGTAATAATAAATTAATTTGTTTTGCTAGTCTTGAGTATATTGGCCAAATAATATCCAACACAAAACCCATGCATTCAAAATCCTCAGCAAAAGAACATAGTATTGGTGATCCTCTCATGCAGAACCGAGAGCTGGGAGAAGCTCCTCCACTGGTCGAAGTCCCTCCACTGTGCTGGCTCGATTTGTCCGAAACATCGTCTGATTTTATAAACTGTGACATTTGGGCAGCCGCAAGGTGTGCGTAACAGATAGGAGCAACTGCACGTGAAAAACACGGACAAACGATCACGATATTATACCAAGGGCCCGAAGATTTTTTATTTTTTTTCAGAAAAAAATAATGCAAAGTGAGCTGCACATATTGTATAAACACAGTAAGTCAGTAAATGTTTGTGTTTAGGAAAATCAAAAGTTTTTGAGTTTGAATGAGAAACTTTTTTATGTCATGTTGAATTTACGTTACCTATGGAGAGGGCAGTGGTGCTTCTCTGATACCTATAACAAAAAAGTACAGCCCGTCTCGATTAAAATCTTAAGTTGAAAAACTGGGGTTAGTTATATATCTATATAAACATATTCTTACACGTAGGATAGTGAGTGAACGAGCTCCTACACATCATCTGCAGAGAAGCCAATCTCATCATACAGAACGTGATAATGAGTGGGTCGAGTGATCCCCTGTATGAAATGTCACATCCTTCGTTAACACGTTCGATTATAATACTAAACCCAAAAAGCATTTGTGAAATTTTTCCGTGCAAGAAATGAAAGTTATTCAAGAGATTCTCACAATCATGCCAGCATGAGCACACATGTAGAAATCATTGTTCCTCGGGTGGCAGATTCCAGTATCGATTACACTCCCTAGAAATTATATGTAATCAATTGGTCGAGATTAATAATCAGTGATTAATAGTCCCTAGAAATTATATGTTATCAAGTGGTCATGAGTAATTATCAGTTATTAATTCCAATGGGGTTGGTTGATTGTGCATTGATGAGACAGAATTGTAAACCTCCTGGAACATTATTTGGGCTGTTCGACTGGAAAAACTTCGTGTCATGGTTCTTTGTGCCACGACCACCATAAATTTGGGAGCCCATTTCTCATCCAGAAACTTACAAGCCTGCACAAAAATACACACACTTCCGATTGCAACCAACAAAAGAACACGACTCTGATCACAAACAAACGATTTAAGGTTTCAGAAAAAAAAAACCTCGATCATCTGCTCGAGTTCGATGTTGAGAACTTGGTTGAACTGAGACTCACTCACCCCATCCCTATAAAAAGCCCAAATTACAGAACTTATGCAACAACTTAATAAGGGAGATTAACTTGTTTAATGTAAGTTCTTTAAGCAAAAGTACCGAAAGATAATAATTTGCTCCGGTTTCTTGCGTGAACTTCTGTAGAAATCCATCACTGCCTCCCCGAAAAATATAACTCGAATTATAAGCCATACAATATAGTAAACAGCTGAATAAGCAAGTGGCACAATATTTTTACACGGCTTGAACATGCAATTTACCTGAAAATGCCTTTGTCCTCAGTATCATACACTTTCTTGAAAAGGGAATCGACCATCTCCATCTTTGGTGACTGAGTACGAATTGCTGCTTGGTATTTAGATATGAGCGGCCAATGCCTTGAACTAACCACCTAATAATCATGCATTTCAAACAGGCAAAAAAAGAGGACATTTTTTTAGATTGGTTCACTTTCGGAATAAAAAAAAAAAAATGATGGGCTGATGGGCATCAGGTTTAAAGAAAATGACATACAGCAGCAATAGATGGAACATCCGATCGACCGGGAGAGCCATGCGAGACATCCATCCCGATTATCAGCGTGGGGACTTGAGAAACGAGGGGTATATTTGAAGTATGCTCGATTGTTAACAGTGAGTTGATGCCACCAAGCTGTTGGATAATATAGACACAAAAAGTAATAAGAGCATAAACAATGGTAAAATAGAGCTAAATTTCAAGCATTGACAATATGCAGCAACTATGCACAAGAAAGAAAATGTAAGCATTGACAATATGCAGCAACTATGCACAAGACAGAAAATGTAACTTACCTTGGCATTGATCTTCAGAAGAACATTCGTCAGGTATTGATCGTTAACCCTTGTGGGAGCAATGCACTGAGTCACTATCCCGGATTCGGAGAGATTTTTCATCTTCCATGGGCCTTGCAAATCAAAACAGATAAGTAAATAAATAAATCAGAAAAATGGATCAAATTACTTGAAGAATGTCAAAAATAATTACCATAAACATCGGAGTTTTTCCTGTCTGACAAAAGGCAGAGGATGAACTGAGGAGTTCCGGGAAGTCGTGACTTGATCATCTCAAACATCTTATCTACCCTAACAGTAGGAGGGGCATTTCTATATTCTGTCCTCTCTTGAAAGACCTCATAAGGTCGAGTTATTGACTAGAAAATCAGAATAGAAAATATTCAGTTAGTCTAGAGAAGGATAACTATGCAACTTCCCATTGTATAATAATCCATACAATACAATAACGATGGCTGATATACTCACTATGCCTTTCATCTGCCCACATCTTATCAGGTCCTCGCATAGTTTTTCCATGCGACACCGTGCAGAAAAGTTCACTACGACCCACCTCTCGAGCTTTACAGGCTCAACCAGTTGCTGCCTGATTTTATTTTGTTTTTTAATCAAAACATGATTCAACACAGACCTTTTCATAGAGACTGAAGAAATAAAGATATACCTTACGATTAAAGTTCCACCGTCCTCTGCTTGGACAAAGTCCTCCCATTTACCAACTCTTAACAGTGATGAGACACAAAAATAAATTTAAAAGAATGCATCTCGGATATTGAGCTTTTACAGTAGCATGACCGAGAAACCATTATTGTATACAATAAACAAACACAATACTGCAACAATTACGAATTCTCAATGTAGGCTGCGGAACATTCCTTGGGTGCTGCTGTAGAGTCGGTGCTGATTGTAATTCGAGTGAAGTCGGTGCTGATTGTAATTCCGGAAGATACTAGAAGTGGATCGGCAGAATACTTGCTGCTGCTGAACGCCTGCATTGTGACTCAACAATTATCAGGAAAAAACAATAAGAAACAATTTCATCAAGTTATTTAATTTCAGCTAACTAAGCCTCACTTGCTGCAAGGCGTTTATCCTCTCTTGTGGCTTCTGACGAGATTTTTCTACAAGAGAGGCTCTCTGTAGATAGGACAAGGATTTGGTATAGCTTTGTAAGGAGACAAACGTGCATAGCTACAACATGGAGAAGAAAAAAGTCCGAAAATTAATATAGTAATATAGAAATTAGTATGTCGTTTTAAAGGTTTAACTCTGAAAATATCAAACCTCGATAGGATGTAAGCAGGACGGTTTGGTTTGCCAACATTCACACAAGGATAGGATGAGCCGGATATCACGATGTTGAACAAAATACTCATACACAGTCACATTACGTTCCTGTGCGTCAGTTGACCCATCAGCTCTTCCTTGTTTCAGTAAGAATCTGAAAAACATGAAAAAGTTTCAGATTAACTGTTATGTTTATGATTACACCAAGTGCTGTAATAAGGGGACACCTAAGTTAATAAGATAACAGCAATACAAAATAATAATAATAATAATAATAATAATAATAATAATAATAATAATAATAATAATAATAATAATAATAATAATAATAATAATAGTAATAATAATAATGATGATGATGATGATGATGATGTAGAGCTCACGATTGTTCCCTGCATATCATATCACTCAAACAATAAATCTTGTAGTCCATATTTGTGTTGGTTCTCAGATTCTTCAACATTCTCTCTGCCTGTTATTTAAATGAATCAGGAGCTTTTGCAAGAACACAAAAAGATTAAGTTCATCACAAACTATTGCCTAGAATGAGAAGCTGATTGAGATTACCTTAACCCAATCAATCCTGTCTGGATGATCGATTTTTTTATTTGAAAGAAGGAAATCGACAACTGGCCCAGGCTTCACAATCATTGTAGTTGATACATCTATGCAAGCAAGTCAATGTTACCTTAAAGAGCTACTTCACATAACATAGAACTGTAGTAATAGTTAGTTCTACAATAACTTGCCCATATTCAAAGAAAGACCACTTTGACTGACCCTAAAGCTCGAATGAAATCCCCTGCACCCAACCACACCACCCCCAAATCCACAAAGTTTCTTGGTTCATTGTGGAAAAAAGACTGCTGCACCAAAAGACAGCCCCTTTAGCACAAGAACAAAAAAGGTTGTTAATTTGCCGCACCTTAACCATAAATCCACGTAAAAATAATGACATTAATTTGAAAATAAATAAAAGGGCTACTCACTTTTTTGCAGCATTCTGCCTCAACATAATATCAAGAACTCTCACAACCTCTTGAAATGTTCGGTCTCATGGCCACGAAGCGCATTGGCTATGCTGACATTGGGATCTTAGCAGCAAAATTAATGGCCACTTTGTATGTTTTGGTATGAGGCCGCCTTCTTGATCTCTTACGATCACTTTCACTTGGGCTACCATCATCTCGCGGACTATTATTCTCAGTTCCCCTACACGGTCAATTGTTTCAAAATATTAAGCGGGGACTTTAAAACTTAACCAAAAGGAACTACTTAAAACTAGGAATTACTATATACCTGCTCGATGACACTTCGGACATGATCACAGTAAATTCGAGCTTGTTGTGAGCGAACCGCTTTACCTGCTTTGGAACCCTTGCTTTCGAAGAAACAGGCCATGAACAATTTTCGACGCCCTAAAAACTCGTGGGCGATTATTACTCTCTGAACACTGGAGCATCAGTCCCCAAACTTCATATCATAAGGGAAACTAAAGGTCCCTCGTCTACAGCAAAATCCCTTACTATAAAACACAGCACGCACAGCCTAGCATTCCTCACGCAAAGCAGAGTCCCAACTAAATTCCATTTTGCAGTTGAACAACAGAAACCATAAGAAAGGACACAGGTAAAAGTATTACTAACAGCATAAAATACTAGTCTACAAAAGCGGAAGTCTATCTTTATCAACAGTACCCGGCAGACGAGGGCCCCACTCACTTGGGTTCCTCCCCTTCCGCGGAGGGTGAGTTTCCCCAGGCAGCATCCGAGCCGGCAGCTTTATCTTGCTTGCTGCCTCCTCCAAGCAGGATGTCGTTGAGGCCAGAGTTCGACGGGCCTCCTGCCAGCTGGCTCGTGTCATTGCTGTGCCCGACGGGCGGCCTTCCCAGGCCCATTTGCGCTTGGGCCGCAGCCTGAGGGTGGGCCTGTTCCTGCATTGGGTGTGGACTGCCAAATGGCGGGCCCCGTGGGGGGAATAGACCGCCAGGATGCTGCATGGCGGCGGCTTGAGGGTGATGTGGCATGTAGAACCCTCC
>CACSLK010027832.1:4868800-4886164 GCA_902706635.1 Striga hermonthica
TATATATATGTTGACAAGTTTCATTTAATTTTATTCAGCCTTCAAAATAATAATAATATGAGTTCTTTTATTAAAAATAAGTTTTTTTTTTCTTAGAAAATAAAGAAAATTATGACCTCCATTCAAAAACCGTTACAATATATTTTTTTCTTTTAATTTATTCTATAAAATCATCCATCTATTTTTTACTATTACCATTTTTTATTTTTCGATAAATACACAAGCATTCGGCGAACAATACTATTGTTTCGAATTCTTTCAAAATATAAACGAACACAAAGAACATAAGATGATTTATGAACTTCTTAAAATGATGCAAAGAGCTCTTTGAAAAATCTATTTTATAGTATTTTAATACCATGAAAGATATGAGAGAGATAAAAGTAGCTATTTTATAGTATTTTGATAATATATATTTTGCATTTTCTCTTGCTATGTCACCTCAAATTATCTTGTTTATTTATTGCCCAATTTTACTTTCTTTGGCTGTTATTGATGGGCCGGGGTC
Source organism: Striga hermonthica (assembly GCA_902706635.1). NCBI lineage: Eukaryota > Viridiplantae > Streptophyta > Magnoliopsida > Lamiales > Orobanchaceae > Striga > Striga hermonthica. Next base: position 4,869,309 of record CACSLK010027832.1, read on the forward strand.
GAGGGTATAAATTTCAATGACATGAATACTAGGTTTTATTGTGATAAGACAATGGGTAGATTTTTAGGCAAAAATATATTATTGATTATAGTTATGGCTTCAATCAAATTATTAAGAAGAAAAGAAATTTTAAAAACCAGACTCATACATATTTTAAAAGAAATTATAACCTTGAGAATGTCCAGCGACAAAACCCTTGGAGTTTTGAACCCAGTCACCGCAACCTTCGATCCGGGGGTGGATCTCCCACCAATTGGCTTCAATTCGGTACTTTCGGTGCTATCTGCGAACCTTCTTCCGGCCTCTAAACGATCGAGGGTTGGCAAGCGGCAAGGGGAACCCTTGGAAAACCCTTCGACGTCGGTGCCCAAACCGAATGCTGTCCCCCGAAGCACACGGCGCCCCGCCCCCACGGTGGTCCTTTCGGGATATGGTAAATCGACAACGAAATCATGTGGATATAGACCCTAACGACGATGAGATAGAGGAAGATGATGCGGAGGAGATAGTGGTGGAATTCTCTCGATCGACGTCGGAACTTAAGATTGCGGACAGTTTCTTTGAGCAAGTTAGTAAGGACTGGCAAAATGTGGTCGTGATCAAACCCTTTGATGAGTCGATTACGATGGCGTCTTTATACAATCGCTTAACCAAGATGTGGCCATCCATGTCAGGCTGCAACATGATGGATCTCGAGAACGGGTTTTTTCTTGTCCATTTTCGGACTCAAGAGGCTGCGAAACATGCTCTTACGAGTGGACCTTATGTCGTAGGGAGTGGTTATCTACACGTTCAACCGTGGACTATTGACTTTGATGCCACCAAGGCGGAGGTCACTACCACTGTTGCTTGGATCCGGCTACCCGGTATGCCGGCTCACTTGTACCACAAAAGGATCTTTAGCAAGATAGGGAGGATTGTGGGGAAGGTTGTTAAGATTGACCAACAAACGGTGGCCCGCACTCGCGGCAAGTTTGCCAGGCTTGCTGTACTGGTAGATATTTCGACGCCGCTCTATGCCAGCTTCTTTATCAACGGGAGAACTCAAAGAGTGGAGTACGAGAGCCTGCCCAATATTTGCTTCCAATGTGGTCGAGTGGGACACTCGAGCATCGCGTGCCCCCATCAGGCCCCGCTCAGTACGAATGTTGAGAAGCCAAATCCAGCTCATGTTTCTCGGGACAGGCCCGCTACGACTGGTATCGTAGATGCTCAGCAGACACTCTCGATGGCTGACGGGACAGCTGAGCCGGTGTACGGCCCGTGGATCCAAGTCCCGCAACGCACGAGGCAACCATACTCAAGGCGTGACAAGGGTCACACTACCTCTAACTTTCCCACTCATCAAGCAGCCTCGAAGTCGGGGTCTCGATATAACATGTTAGATCGTGAGGATCACGAGGAAAATAGCTTGAGCTTCAAATTCGAGACTATGTCTAAGGCAACTGTGGGAAAAGAGAAGAGCACAACCAAGAGCGCTTCGGATACACGGGGAAATGAGTGGCACACGATTTCGAGAAAAGGAAAGAACACCTCCAGAAGCAGTCCAGGATACAACATATATGCAAAAAGAAGCGATATACCCAAGAAAGCTGGGTTTGAGACTACTCTGGCCTCACCCGCAACTACGGCCCATGCAACCACCTCTGTGGCCATCCCTGCTCATCCCATGACAAGCTCCACCACTGGTCATTCACAGGCGATTGGCGGTTCGATTCCAGTGGGTGCTGGCCTCGACCCGAAGAAGCACCGAGCCGTGACAGTTGTCGAGGACCAGATACTAACCCCAGTTCCATGCCTCCACCCGCCCCCGACATTAGACCCTGTTGGCGATGAACTAATGTGCGAGGGTGAACATGAGGTTCGTCTCCAAGACCCGTGGCCGGAGGACCCAACCGAGAGCTTTCGTCCGATTGGTGTTGACCCTACTACGAGCACTTCTGTTGATCTTGAGGACGATATGGACGTACATGTCCAGCGTCTCGATTAATGGTGATTGCCTTCTCCTTTGTTGGGTATTCCCATGAATATATTTGCATGGAACGTTCAAGGTGCAGGTTTGCCCGAGTTTCGGGGTGCCTTTTCTACCTTAAAACGCCTTCATAAACTGGATATTGTCGCTATCTTCGAACCACGTACTAGTGGGGCGTCTGCTGATCGATTTGTTAAGTTTAGTAAATTCGCTAATTCCTTTTGGGTTGAAGCTCGTGGGTTTTCAGGCGGGATTTGGATCCTATGGAATGAAGATGTCCAGATCGAGGTTTTACATTTCTCTAGGCAAGTTGTGCATGTTAAGGCGTCCAAGCTTGCCGAGGATTGTCTGATCTCTTTCATTTATGCGAGCTCGAGTGCGCCAGTTCGCCGACAACTTTGGACCGATCTGGATAGCCTGGCTCGGGGCATCACGGAGCCTTGGTTACTTGGAGGCGACTTCAACTGCCTCCTTCATCACTCGGAGAAAGTGGGGCACTCCTCGAGTTTTTGCAACAGAAGCCGAGAGTTCGCAGATATTTTCTTCAACAACAGTCTCCAGGAGGTTCCCACGGATGGTCATGATTTCACGTGGGTTCGACAGGGCCGAGAGAGGCGAGTGGCCGAGAAGTTAGACCGCTTTATAGCGAACTTGGCATGGTTGGAGAGATTCGAGACGAGTCGGGGGCGAATTCTCCCGCGAATTCAGTCTGACCACTCGCCTTTGCTGCTTGGCTGTGATAGACGGAGTGGCGGGCCCCCCGGCATTAAGCCCTTCCAGTTTTTGGCTGTCTGGCTCCTCCACCCGGGCTTTAAGGATATGTTGTGCACTTCGTGGCATCCGCATCTCCCCTATGATGCTGCGGCCTCGAAATTTGCTAAGCGGCTATGGAGTGGAACTTCACGGTGTTTGGTAATATTTTTCAGAAAAAGAAAAGATTCCTGGCTTGGTTAGCAGGTATCCAGCGATGTCGCCAATCCTACATCACCGAGGGTTTGATAGGGCTGGAACGACAATTGAGGGAGGAGCGTGAAGATATCATAGTGCAGGAGGAACTATTGCTTGTGCAAAAATCTACGAGGGACTGGGCACTGATGGGCGACAGAAATACTAGTTTTTACCACCAACAGATCAAACAGCGGCGTCGGCAGTCTAAGATTGTGGAATTATTGGATACGGAGGCAATCTGATTACCGACCCTTCGACCCTTCGATCCCATGCTATGGACTTTTATAAGGGAATATACCAGGCGGGTCCGACGCCGATCAGACACGGACCAGAACCGAGCCTATTCCCTGCTTGTGACGCTGGTGTGTTAAGGGACATGGGAAGTGACATCTTAGACGAGGAAATTCTCTCTGCCCTTAACGATATGGGTTCTTTGAAAGCGCCTGGGATGGATGGCTTGAATGATTTGTTCTTCAAGAAGAATTAGGAGCTAGTGGGCCCTTCGGAGCGGGAATTTATTCGGCGTATGTGGCGCGACGGGATGGTCCCGAGCAGCATCAACCAAACTTTGATCACCCTTATCCCAAAAGTCGAGAATGCCAACACCATTAAGCAATTTCGACCCATCAGCCTTCTCAATGTTATTTACAAATTGTTCACCAAAATTCTGGTAAATCGAATGAAGAGTACCTTTCCAGACTTAATCCACCCAGCTCAAGTGAGTTTTGTCCCGGGCCGCCATATTACGGATAATATCGTGGTTGCGCAGGAGCTTATTCATTCAATGCGGTCCATGAGGGGAGTGAAGGGCTTTATGGTTATCAAAGTTGACCTCGAAAAGGCATATGATTATCTACGGTGGGACTTCGTCGAAGAGACCTTGAGATTTGCCGGTTACCCCAACCAGATGGTGAGAGCTATTATGGCCAGTATCAGCTCAGCTTCCATGAACTTGTTGTGGAATGGGGCTAGTGGAGAAACTTTCTTTCCTACTAGAGGGGTCCGGCAGGGCGATCCAATCTCACCGTACCTATTTGTCCTGTGCATGGAGAGATTGGCACAACTCATTAGCCAGGCCGTAGAAGAGAATTTGTGGCGGCCGATTTCAGTGGGTCGAGGGGCGGTTAACGTTCCTTTTCTCATGTTTGCTGATGACCTCCTTCTGTTCCTGGAGGCAGAGGATGACCAGGTGACGACTTTCATGCGTGTCCTTGATCATTTCTACTACTACTCGGGCCTTAAGGTAAGCTCGGAAAAAACTTTGGTTTTCTTTTCCTATAATGTGGAGACCGATGAGCAACGTCGATTGGCGGGCCTCCTCAGCTTCAAGTGGACGTCGAATTTGGGTAAGTATCTAGTGTGCCTCTCATCCATGGTCGGGTGATTAATAGTACGTACACGCACCTACTGGGAAAAACAGAAGCTCGCCTATCGGGATGGCGTATGAAATCTTTGTCGCTGGCGGGTCGAGTGACACCTACACAGTCGGCCCTTAGAACTCTTCCTTTCTTCTCCATGAAATCTGCCCTCTTACCGTGTTCCATCACAGACGGCATTGAGCGAAGGAGCCGGGCTTTCGTGTGGGGAGGGTCGGATGCCCAGAGGAAAGTCCATTTGGTTTCGTGGAGCGAGGTGTGCAAATCTAGGGACGAGGGTGGCCTTGGCATGAAAAACTTGCGGTGCATGAACGATTCTTTCATGATGAAGCTCGAGTGGGGGATCATGACAAACAGCGATTCTTGGTGGGTGCGTACTCTTGCAGCCAAATAAGGGTTAACACCTTCGAATTTTGGTACGAACCTACGGTGTCGTCGCGGCTCGGGCTTGGCACGTACTCTCCAGAAAGTGTGGTCGTTTCTCGCTAAAGGTGTGCGATGGATTCTGGGCAATGGGACGAAGGTGCGATTTTGGAGTGACCCATGGCTGGGGACCGCGGGGCCGCTGCTTGGGCTTATTTGTCAAGGGGCCCCGACAGTTAACACTGATGCAAAAGTTGCTGAGTATGTCGATAAGTTTGGGAGGTGGAAGTGGAATGAATTCCATGGTCTGCTCCCTTCGACGGTGATCTTACGTATCACAGGAGTACCTCCACCGCGAGAGGATGCCGGCGAGGACCGCATAGTCTAGGCCTATTCCCACGACGGGAAATTTTCCACGAGCACAGTCTATAGCATGCTTCTCTCGCCGCGTGCGGACCCCGACAAGCCGTTGTGGCGATTAATATGGTGAGCCTCAGCCCCGCAGCGTGTTCAGACATTTCTTTGGCTCGTTGCGAAGGGCCTTCTGCTAACCAATTTCGAGAGGGTCCGGCGTCACATCTCTTCCTCGTCGGGCTGCGACATTTGTGGCAAGTGCGAAACGGTACTTCACGTGCTTCGCGACTGCCGGGTTGCACGGTCCTTTTTGGTCTCGAGTGATTCCGTGTGGCCAGGTTAGTGAATTCTTCTCCATGTCTGTTAAAGCTTGGCTTAGAAGTAATCTGAAGGATGCAGATGGGCACTTGTATGGAGTGGAATAGTAGGTTTGCTTTTGCTGTGTGGAGGTTGTGACATTGGCGAAATAATAGAATATTTAATCAGTTCTCCTTGAGCAGTGAAGCAAAAGTTTTGGATGTTGGTCGTCTGGTTGATACGTATACTCGAGCGGTTGAAGCTCATGGCCGTGTTGGGGCTAAGCCATACATTACCCGCTTCATCCGTTGGATTCCGCCGGACACGGGGTGGGTTAAGGTAAATACGGACGGGGCCTTTGATAGTTCCTCTGCCCTGAGCAGTGCAGGTGGTTTGATTCGAGACGAGCTGGGTAGATGGATTGAGGGTTTCTGGATGAACATTGGATATTGCACTATTACGGGTGCCGAGCTTTGGGGGCTTCTACAAGGTCTATGTATGGCGTGGGATTTGGGGTTCCGGAATGTTATCGCTGAGGTGGACAGTCTTTGTGTGACGACATTGGTGCAAGGCACGGAGGACAAACTTGGAACTCATGCAGCTCGGGTGGCAGCCATTCGAAACATTTTGAAGCGAGACTGGAGAGTTAAGCTCCAACACGTTCAAAGAGAAGCGAACTTTGCGGCGGACCACATGGCGAGCTTGGCAACATCTTCCCCGGTCGGAGTACATCGTCTTTCGTCCCTCCCCACTGGATTGGGGCTTGGCTCCAGCATGACCTTATTGGGGTTTCCTACCCCCGTCGAGTTCTAGCTTAATCGCTTTCCTTTAGGCCCATGACTTCCTTCTTTGTACCGAAAAAAAAGGCATGGTTTTCCACTCTGGCTTTCAAACCCGCCCGTCAATGACTCGTTGATTCAGGTCGCCCGTCATCGAGTTAATTGGCTAAATGAAAAATTAATTGTAAGAATTTAAAAATTATATATTCTATCTTACTATACTTTTATACTAAAAATTTGATGAAAGTGTATCACGTTGTAAATATTCACCACTTAAATATAGACATAATCTTAATTTTAAAATTATAAAAATAAAAATTGGTCGAGTCAAATTGAGTTGACTCAACTGAGTTAATGCACAAATTAATTAGATTTTGGTCGAGTCCTCGAAATTGATATGTCTACATTATTCGCATGAGTAATGCTACTTAGCCAACTTGGATGACAACTTGGGTTACAACCCAAGTGTAAATGCATTATCAAGAAATTAAAAAATAATGTATTTACACTTGAGTTGTAACCCAAGTTGTAACCCAAGTGGGATTTATAGCATTACTCTATTCGCATTGAATGACCCACTCTAATTGGGTCAACCGAGTTTCGGATGGACGCGTTCATCTTGTCCGGATCTAAAAACAATGTTTAGATACGTTAAATTAGGACTATGCATGGAGCATTCTTGTGGATATATACTAGGCAGTAATGCTAAGGAGCTAACAGTTGGCTCCGTTATGGAGCCAACAACCAATTGGATAACTCCATGTGAGACTGTCCCACCACATTAAAGTATTGTGGGCCAACCCCACTTGGAGTTGTCTCATTGGTTGTTGGCTCTTTAGCATTATTGATATACTAGGATCGGTTAAGACTCTAATTTTCCGGGTCATTATGGCTCGGGCTTTTCTATTTCAGTCGAGTTTACGCCCGGTCGGCTGGCTTGGTAGCTTAATAAGGCCAACTCATATTTACTTATTTGACAATATAAATTTTGTTATTGTTTAGAAAGATGCATTTGGGGCATCTCCAAAATTCAGTATGTTGAGTAAATAAGCTAATTTAAACATTTGCCGAACATCTCAAATAGAAACTTTGATTGGTCCAAAATTTAATCAATATTCAAACCACTAATATTAGCTCATTTTATGTATATATATTAGAGATGTTAAACGGTACTTGACCCGACGGGCCGGCGAAAAAAATAGGATTAAGGCCTTTTTAGTAGCTCGTTTAAATCAGGGCTTTTTAGGCCTGGACCGTTTAGAGCGAAGCCCGCTAGGGCTAATCCGTTTAACTTGTACATTACAACTTTACTATTCTACTTCATATGTAACTATGAGTTGTAGCCGGTTATTATGATTTTGAAAGATAATTATTAACAATTTCGATATTCTACTTCACACCAAATTATTTAAGTCAATTAGAACGTCTAATTGAAAACATATGAGACAAAAACCTAATACATAGAACATAGTGATAGAATATAAATATAAGGTACAATATCGTAAAAATTTCCAAAGCGTACAAAAATAAGTAGTAAAATGGTAATTATAAGTAATAGTTCGAATATTTTTTTTTTCTTCTGAAAAAACATGTCTTAAGAGTTTGTAACGAGTGTTCATACATGAAGTGTAAATGTGTATATATATATATATACATAGCGGTAAATACTAAGTAGTCGTTTAAAATAATCGTGAACTAGTCGCTATAATTTTTTATTTATATGTTTCTTTTTATATATTATTATTATTATTACAGCCCGTTTAGCCTGAAGTCCGTTAGGGTTAGAGTTAGATCATTTTATTGATAGCCCGTTTAAATATGGGTTTTTTAGGCTCAGACCGGTTAGCCCGAATCCCGCTGGGGCTAACTCGAAACTGGCAGGGCTAACCCGTTTAACATCTCTAATATATATAAAAACAATTTAAATTGTCCAACTAATTAATAAAAATAATAATTATAGTCGTTAGAAAAGTTACTTTTGAAAACAAGTTAATTTTATACTTACAACCTACAAAGAAGGCTTGTATTTTCTAAACTTTCACCATTTCTAACTTCTAATACGTGATGTCAAAGGCCTGCATAAAATGTGGAAGGCTTTCAAAATGGAAAGTGTCTCCGAGAAATGACAAAAAAAAAAGTCTCTGAGAAAGACGGGTTGGACACGTGGCTGATGGTGGTTGGGGGCCGTACGGAGGAAACAGTGGTAGGGCAGTGCAAGTGGTGCATTTTGCTTTCTTGTGCCAACATTTTGCCAGGCGGTTTACCCCTCTACTTTCTCAGTTTTATTTAGAAAATATATTTGAATTGTTATTTTTTTTTTTACATTTTTTTAAAAAAATAGAAAATCTCAATTAATTTTTGTCCATATATTTGAATTGTTATTTTTTTTTTTTTACATTTTTTTTAAAAAATAGAAAATCTCAATTAATTTTTGTCCATGTTACTGATATTGTTATCCTCTTTATATAATTTTATACTTACAACTTAATTTTGTACTTACAACTTACAAACTAAATTCTGTCCATATTAACTTTTGCAAACAACTTAATTTTATACGTACAAACTACAAACTAAATTTCACTGACAAATTCATCATCTCCTATTATTGAACGCCCTTTACTTTGTAGAGATTTTACTCATAGTTACAATTGTTAAATTATTTCTCCATATATATATAATTGCTAGCAAAACAATTAATAAAGTTTCATTTATTTTCCCTACAAAATATGTTACAAAAACATGTTTATTTTAGTTAAAACCTTAGACAACTCACTAATCAATGAATATATATATATATATATATATATATATATATATATATATATATATAATGCTAACAAAACTATTTGGATTTTTGTGTTTTTCCGTTACAATGCACTAATCAATGAATTTTTTAAAATAATGGTTAATTAAATTACAATCATGTTTTTAACTGTTCCATTATATAATAGTTACTAAAACAAAACAATGAAATTCACACTAAATAATGTATGAAAGTTCAATAGTACACGAAAGTTACAATGCAATTTTTTTTTTAAATTATTTATTGCTCCTAAGTATTTTTTTTTTTTTTAATAAGCTCATTTACTTTAGTGTATAACAACACTTCTTAAAATATCATCATCATCATCAACAACAACAATACCAATAATAAGTTTTAAAACTACATTATTCATTACATTTTATGCAATGAATGTAGTGATGAAATTGACTAGTTTTATAATGTTTGTTCTTACTAATGACAATTTTTTTAAGAAGCAATAATTTATTTAACTTATAATTTTAATATTATATTTAAATATATAACTTATAATAATTTAAACATTTGTACATGTGCACATGATTGAATATTAGTTAATAATTACAATCACTATACACATTTTTTCTTATTAACTATAAATAACCTAAATAAGTCGTTTGTGTGTATAGATGCATGTATATATAGAATAAAATTATTTTCATTGTCAATACATCAATAAGGTTCACATGGGTCAATTTTTAGGGAAAATGCAAAAATAAGGCAAAGGCATACATACTTTATTGAGGGAAGTTGTAAGCTTTTACCAGATTATCAAGAAATGAGGAAAATTTTGTAAAGGAAAATATAAATAAATTTGTGACTCAATGCAGCAAATTAGAAAAACATAATTGGTTTTGATTTTATAGAGACAAGTGCCATCTCTGCACAGTATTGTCGTTATTTTAATTAATATTTTTTGTCTATTGCTTCATTGCTTGTCCTCCAATCCAAACCCCCTCTCTCTCTCTCTCTCTCTCTCTCTCTCTCTCTCTCTCTCCGTATTTTTTTCTATTTTTATCTAAGAATTTTGAATACTGTGGCTTATTTTTTCTTTTGGTACAAGAAAAGGAGACAATGTCTACGCAACGCCTAAGTCAAAACACTCCGAGGATGAGTTATGCCCAGTCGATCATGTAGTAACCACATACTTGCCTCCGGCGGGGGACTCGCCAACCTCTGCAAACCACCCGGACAGTTCGCCGCCAAAGAGGCTAAAAAATAGCTACAAAATTGGCTTCCCGATAACCATGAAAAATATCCACCTCCCAACGACGATCTAGGAGCTCCTTAACACATTTCAACAGCCCACCATGCGGTCCACCAGAATGCTCATGTTTAATCATCTCAACAACGCTCTTATTATCCACTTCAATCGAAATCCGACGAGCTCCAATATCCCAGGCAAGGAGTAGACCATGGAATAAATCCCAAAGCTCCGCGCCCACAACCGAGCAAAACCCTATATTCATAACAAAGCCATGCACCCAATTCCCACAATGATCTCGAACAACTCCGCTGGTGTTTATTGTGTATTTGTCTTTATTTTGGTGTGTTTTGTGTGTTTTATTTTATTAGTTTTAGGCTCGTTTTAGTGTCGACCAGTCCATTTTATCGTATTTTGTGCATTTTTATTCTCGTTTTGTGTTTTTGTAGTTCGGCATTTTTTTCTTGTCTTTTTGGTGTTGTTTAGGTCCACATTATTCGATCTTGGAAAGACGAGCCATTTCCGAGACATTTCCGAGCCGTCCGAACCATATCCGATCCACGCGAGCCGTTTCCAAGCATATATATTAGTTACGCGGCAATATCGATTTGAGCATTCCAAGATGAGGAGAAAAAGATTTGGGAAGCGTGGGTCAAAGTTTCGAGTCAATCGGATAACCGGGTGAAAAGTTAGAGCAAATCGAGTGACAAGGGATCACCGGCACACGCGGCGGGCTCGCGGAAAGCATGGCGAGCTCGAGAGTGCCTCGCATCAGTTGCTCGCGTGCTCGCGGACCTTCCGGCGAGCTCGAGAGTGCCCAGCATCAGCAGCCGGCGTGCTCGCGGAACCAACGGCGAGCTCGAGAGTGTCATGCCCAAGCCTCATTCCTCACTCGCGTGCCCGCGACTCCGACGGCGAGCTCGAAAGTGTCTCCACCCATCCAAATCATCGCCGCGAGCTCGCGAATCTTACGGAGAGCTCGAGAGTGTTCTATTAAATGTGCATGTTTTTAGTGTGTGTTTGTGGTGTAGCTATAAGTAGACATTATGCTTTGTATTTTTGGGAACAACTCTCATTTCCCAACTTTTAAGTTGGGAAAATCCTCTCTATTTCTTTTTTTTCTTTTTTATGCTTGGGTTAGGAGCTCTATTACTCATATTTTCCGGCAAGTTTTCGGCGACATCATTTTATTTCAAGTTTTGAACTTTTCCATCTGGTGTTCTTCACGCATGCATTAGGAGAGTGGGTAATTAGCTTTAATCCTCATTACTTCGTATTTGCCCTCTTTTGCTTATGATGTGTTTCGAGGTGATTGTGGTTTTGCTTGTTGATCGGAGGAATGTTCGATTCTTGTAGCTCGTCGACGTGTGTTAGGGATTAGTTTGTGCTTATCTTGTTTAAAGATTGTGACTTTGTTTAAAAGTGTATTCATTTAGTAGAAAGCTCAATTTAATGACCTAGGATCACTTGGCAATGTTGATGTCCCTCGGTTCTTTTTGTGTTTATTCGAGTGATAGAGACCCCGGTTGACCTAAAGCTCTCATCTTTGTTTTTAAGTTTTTACTTGCTTTCGATTTCTAATTGCGAGTAGTGTTTAATTCAAAACCCTAATTTGCGAGTAGAATGTTTAGGACCTTTTTGGTTGTGTGACTTTGACGACTAGGTATTGAACGAAGCTCCGAAGAGCCTTCCTTTGAGAACGACCCGAGTCGGGTAGCTCGGTTACCACATGCCCAAAAATATACGAAACAAAATGGCGCCGTTGCCGGGGAAGGCGAGTAGGACGCCAAGTTTGCTATCTAGTTGTCATTTGTTTCCGTGTTTCTCTTGCTTTTTGTTGATTTTGCTCGTTTTTGCGTGTTTCTCTTGATTATTGCCTTGTTTATTCGATTTCTCTTGCTTTTTGTTTTGTGTGTTCGTGTACATATCATGTCGTGTTAGTTTTGTTTTGTATTTTCTTTCCTTTGCCTCGTGTGCCTTGGGTGTTTTTTTTTTCTTGTGCGAGGTATTTCTCTTGAGGAGCTCCGATGGATCCGTATGGCTATGCTTATGCCGGTAGCTCGTCTTGTGGATACCCCGACAACTACCATGAGGAGATATACTCGTATGGAGGGCCGCCCTATCCATATCCGAGCCCTTCTTACCCACCATCTCAAGTTGATTTTGATTATTACTCTCCGGGTCATGACGAGACGCCTCACTACTATCCACCACCTCTCGTTTATTATGAAGAGACACCTCCACCTGAGCCGACTCGAGAGGCTTCTCGAGTCAATCTAGCCGAGATTATGGAGCATTTAGAAGAGTGCAATCGATCCCTTCGCGCTTCCATGGCCCCCATGTCCGAAAAAGATGAACCGAGACTTATGCTCCACCCTCTCCATCATTTGAGCACCTATCGGTTGGCCAACCTTGTACACCGAGGACCGAAGCTTCAATTCCAACAACGGTTGAGCCTACCGAGCGTCCCCGAGAGGTTTTGACGAGCACTCAAGAGGCACTTGCGAGCCTCATGTCGATCATTGAGGAGTTTCATAGTTGGAGGTGTATTCCCATTCCATCCGTTATTCAAGTCACACTTACGAAGTTCGACTCTACCGTGGTCTCTTTCCTTGATTTGGACGCATCTCACATTCCTCTCGGTAGATATTGTTCTCTATCGGCGAGGGTTATTCGAGAGAGCACCCGGTTAGAAGGTGAGTTTCGAGCTATGGTGGATAGGTTTGCCTCCTTGAAAGAGGTGGGCCTCACTCTCGTTTATGACGGTACTCAATCTCTCGACACGAGTGAGGACATCGACGATTTGATTGTCAAAGAAATTCCCTCTATCGACGATTCGGCCGTGCAATCCACGTTAGGTACGTCAACTCTTTCTTTCGGTGATAGTGCTTTGAGCTTTGATTTTAGTGTTGAGAGTGAGCATGAGGAATCGAGTGTTAATATGGTGTATGGTATAGGGGAGAATTCATTTGAGGGTTCGATTGTGTCGAACGGTGTTGATTGTGCTCGGGAGGATGATATTGAGGAGGAGGATGTGGTAGTTGATGATTTTGTGGATGTTGTTGAGGAGGATTCCGAGCTATTATGTGATATCATGGACCCGAGGTGTGCGTTGATTGAGGAGTCGACTTGTGATGTTGAGTATGACGTGGTTCCCATGTCCTTTGGGGCGTCGTTTCGTATTATTGAGGATCATGACCATTTGGAGGAGTTTAGTGTGCCTACGCCCGTGCTCCCAATGTTTGAGCTTGATGAGTACACATTCGAGATAGTGCAAACGATGGTCAGAATTGATTCGACGTGCTCTACGGATATTTTTATATTTTCGGAGGACGAGTATGGGGCCTCGGTTTGTAAGAATTTCTCTCTTCTCTTGGTGGTTGTTGATATCCGTGCTCGGTTTCACAAGAATTTAGCCACGAGAGTTCATTTGGCTCGCCTTTGTTCGGTGTTACCGACTCGTCTACTATTGGAAAATACAAAGGCGTGGCATGATCGACACTTTTACTTGGATCCCGGTTAATTTTCGTTGTGGACGTCGAGCTCAAAACGTAAAATGAGCGCTTCGTGGGAGGCAACCCACAGTTATTGCTTTTTCTCGTTTTTCGCATTTTATCGGAAATAAATAGCCCCGCTAGCCACACGAACACGGTATTTTTGGAGAAGGAAACGAGACTCGGAGCCGAGATTTTATTAAAAAATGGGTTGAAAGATGGCAGAGTGTTGAAAATTTGAGCTAAGTATGGAGATTATTAAAAGTGCCCGTGCCGACCCGCTCGGCAGTACCGACCTGCTAGTGCCGGGCCAAAAATTTTATCCGGGAGGTGTGGATGAGATTTGAGTAAAATCGGGTCGAAAATTAGTCGAAAATGCTCAAAATATGTCTAAGTATTGAGAAAATGGCCCCAGGCCCGCACAGGCCCGGCAGCGCCCGCACAGGCCGTGCACACTCGCGCCTTCGCGGACAAGCCCCCGCCCGCACCAGCACGCCCGCCCTCGCGCGCAACCCCGCGCCCTCGCGCCATGATGAAGGATCGGGTGTTGCGTTCCCTCGACTTGTCTCGATCACGGCTTCGCCACGGCCTTGCTCTTGACGATAGGTGTGATCGACTCGGTTATTAGCCTAACTCTCTCACGATACTTGAGTTCACTCGGGTATTAGCCTCGCTTCACTCGCGAAATAGATCGGGTCTTAGCCTCTCTAGATCATTGAACTGGCTCGGGTCTTAGCCTCACCAATTCGATTGCATGATCGAATCTCACGACTCTCAACACACGGTTTCGAACAAACGTTCTTTTCTATTCACTTCTTCCACATGAAAAACAATGAGGGATGATCCCTATTTATAGATCCTAACTATGACTAATTCTAATCTACCTAGGAAACATATTAAAGCAATAAAATATTAAATTCCTAAACATTCTAGATATTGTTGTGCAAGAAGGAAACTAAATATACTAAAGTCCTAAATTGACTAGATATTGACCTTGCTTGGCTTGCACTCCAAACAATTCAATCCACATGCCCCAAGTACTAGGCCGCCTCAATCGCGCGCCGCCCTACCGCACGCCTAATCCTTGTCGTGCGCGACTTCGCGCGCGCACGCTTTGCACGCGTCATCCCTCGCGCTGCCTTTGCCTTGCCTAGTCCCGCGCGGACTAGGCTTCTCGTACCCGCCCATTACGCGCGTGCCTCCTTGCGCGCCACTCTTTCGCGACCGTCCTTGCGCGTGTATGCGCCCAGCACCTCCTATTCCTTCCGCGCATAGGCCTGCGCTCGCGCCTGTCGCCCACTCGCGCGCTATCGCGCGCCGACCACCTCGTCCGCTAATCCCGCGCGCGTACGCCCCAACATCCGCGGCCTGCTCGCCTACCGTGCACCCACGTACACCCTTAGCTGCCCGCGTGCTGGCCACCCGTCCTCGTGCATCACCGCCCGATGCGCGCCTTTCGCCCGTTCGATCATTGGTCACCCCCGACCACTCTTTGGTCTCGACAGCCACTTCCGTATCATTCCCCTCCTCTTCAAGACGTTCCTTGTCCCCAAGGATGAGAAAGTTCAGCACGTCCACATCACTATCTTCTTCTTCAACGGGTAATTCACCTTGATCCTCAGTCCTCAACTTAATGCGTTTCCCGGGTCGTCCAAACTCCATCTTTCCTCGCTTATAGTCAGTCGTGATTGGTCCAAGCGTTTCCAGCCACTGTACTCCTAGCACAATATCTGTTGCCTTAAGTGGTAAGGCATAAAGATCAATTTCCAGCTCGTGATCCTGTGCCATTATCGGGACCTTCTTGAATAATTGATTTCCTTGTAGTTCGTGTCCGTTGGCCACCTTGACACCAAACCTCTTGACTTTTGTGGGTTCTAGCTTCAGCTTGTGGGCTACCCTTTCGTCGATGAAATTTAAACTCGACCCACTGTCTACCAGAACTTCCAACAACATATCCTTTCCCTCGGCCGTGAATCTGATCATCCTAGGCCCGCGCTTGTTGCACTTCACCATATGCAACCAAGACTCTTCCTGCGGCTTTTCTTTCTCTCGTTTCTCCTCAATTTCCAACACAAAGATTTCCTTACCCTTGCACTTGTGGCCTGGCGTAAATTTCTCGTTGCAAGTAAAGCGTAAGCCTTTTTCTCTTCGCCTTTGTATCTCGTCCTCCGTCAGCCGTCGGTAGTTGCTAGTGGTGCGTGTACCATCACCGACTGTTGGCTTGACCTCGGCCCGTGGGGGCGTATCGTCCATCGCGACGCTCGCGCGCCGAACGTCCGCGCGCCTCTCGCTTGGTCTGGCCCTGCGCACTGCCGCGAGATGATCCTCGTGCAGTCGCGCTGCTTCCATGGCAGCCCTTGTCGATCTTGGTCTGTCCAATCGTACCTCTGCAGCCAACTCAGCCTTTAAGCCCCCTACAAACGCGCCTACTAGTGCCTTCTCGGGCCAATCCCGAACCCGGCTTGCTATCCTCTCAAACTCCTTTTGATAGTCGCGTAGACTACCGGTTTGGCGGATCCTTGTTAGCGCCTCATCATAATCAAAGTATTCGCTAGATCCAAACCTGGCAATCAGCTCCTTCTCAAAATCTCGCCATCTAATTTGCTCGCCTTTATTTTTATAAACATGTGACACCCATTGCCACCATGTATTGGCCTCGCCATCCAAGTAGTAGGCAGCAATTTGAACTCTTTCAGATTTGTGTACCTCGTTGATCTCGAAAAATTGTACGGCACGACTTAACCATGCATCCGGATCTACTCCTTCGAACGTTGGCATCGCAATCTTCGGTCTCGCACTTGCGTGCTTCTCCCGATGACGCCGATGGCCATGCGTCCTGCGATCGCCGTGGTGTCGGGTAGTGCGCGTTGCGCGCGTTTCCCGCGACCGTTCGTCGTCGTCATCGCGACTAGACGCCGAACTGCCCGTTCCCGCCATTGTTGATCTTGAAGTGCGGCTCCTCCGCGTATGGCGGTTGAATCTATCGAGTAGCCCCGCCAAGTCGTGTATCATTAGTTCCAACTTTGCCATGTTTTCATTGACCACGTGTTGTCCGTTGCCAAGGGACCTCACGCTTTAGTCAAGTGCATCGAATCTCTCACGATTCGTCATGACTTCTTTTTTTTTTTTTTTTTAAGACTCTATAAAAATCGAAAAAATAAATGAAAAATTCGAACAAGAATTTCGAAAATTTCGACCCAAAAAGAAGAGAAATTCGGCCCCTTCAACAAAAAGGTAATAACCGAAAGAAATCAAACAAAGGACTAGAT
>CACSLK010027832.1:4895757-4927599 GCA_902706635.1 Striga hermonthica
ATAACAAGTGTAATATCCACTAAAGCAAAGCTTAAGTATATAACACCAACACCCCTGTCGAATGCCACGAGACGGTTTGAACTCCTCGCTAACGACTCCATTCCATTGTAGTTGCTTGGAGGCCGACGTGACACAAGCCATAACTGCTTCAACAAAAGCCCTCGGAAACCCCACCAGCTCCAGAGTATCACGAACAAACTCCCATCGAAGAAAGTCATAAGCCTTCTCCAGATCCACCTTAACAACCATTACCCCATGCTTTCCCTTCATCACTCGCATAGAATGGATAAGCTCCTGAGCGATGATAATATTATCTGTGATATGTCTACCCGGGACGAAACTCGCTTGGGCCGGATTGATGAGGGATGGAACCACCAGCTTAATCCTCTCAGCGAGCACCTTAGTCAACAACTTGTAGACCACATTAAGCAGACTGATAGGACGAAACTGCATCAAGGACATCGAATTATCCACCTTTGGAATAAGTACAAGTAAGGTCATGTTTAAAGACGATGGGACCCGCCCCTCACGCCAAATATCAAAAATTTGAGCACATACCGAAGGGCCCACATGCTTCCACTTTTGCTGAAAAAACAAAGCATGTAAACCGTCGACCCCAGGCGCCTTAAGAGGAGCCATTTTCTTCAACGCCCCAAGAACCTTCGATTCTGAAATGTCACGCGCAATAAGCCGGCTGTGGCTAACTTCCAATGGTGGAAATGACCCCGATATGCAAACCACGGGCTGCCCGAACTGTGGGACAAAATAAATGTTTTTAGAGAACTCAACAGCCATCGACTGCAGGGCAGCATGCTTCTCAATCATCACGCCCATCTCGTCCTGGAGAACAACAATTTTATTTTTCCTCCGGCGATGCTTGAGCAACTGGTGGTAGTATGAGGAGTTACGATCACCAAATAAGACCCAGTCCCGCTGGGATTTCTGTAGCAGTAACAACTCTTCCTGAAAAAGGACCTCATCAAGCTCGACCTTCAAGCGCTGCTCCAAAGAGCGGAGGAAAGGATTTCGCCCAAAGTCCCTGGTGCGTGGGATACCCCCAATCCGAGCGAGCAACCTACGTTTGCGCTGAAAAATGTTCCCAAACACATTACTGTTCCACTCGCTAGCCTTCGAAATAAAATCCCCAACCTTGGCATCATACGACCCACGTGAGGACCACACATGCTCCACCAGAGAATCAAAGCTCTCATGGGTGAGCCGGGAGGCCAGAAAATGGAATGGCTTCAACCCAGTTGGTCGGGGGGCCCTGCAAGCACGAACCAAGAGAGGCGTATGATCAGAGTGCAACCGGGGAAGATGAAACACCATGTTGTCCGGACACATTACCGACCACACCTCATTCCTTATCCACCGATCGAGCTCTCGGCAAGACCATTTCTGAACCACGTCTCCTGGGCCCCATCCGTCCGCAGCTCGTGGAGATCATTATCAAAAATCCAATCAGCAAAGGCCCCCGTCAATTCCTTTTAGTTTCATTCTTGCGAACTAACATTGGAATTACGAACCGACCCCCTCTGCTTCTCAGAAACACGAAGGAGACAATTAAAATTCCCACCTGCTATCCAAGGACCAGAGGTGTGCTGGGCCAAGGCAGACAGACGAGCCCATAAGGACTGACGCAGACAAGGGTTCTGGCTAGCATAAATGAATGAGACTGTAGTAGCCTGATCCCCCACTCTAACCCGAGCATGTACAAACTGACAACCACAATCCAACACATGTAAGTCCACCTCCTCCTTCCACAGAACCCATATACCGCCAGAAAACCCATGAGCCTCGACCCGAAACGACTGAGCATAGCCACAACGACGAATAAAGTTATCCGCACGAACACCACTACTTATGGGTTCAAAAATCACAAAAACATCCGGATTAGACTGTTGCTTCAGGGCAATAAAAGCACGCCTAAAAGCATCAGATGCCGCACCTCGCACATTCCATGAAGCAAACTGCATAATTAAACTAATAGTAAATGTAACTGGAAAAACATCCGTCAGATCGAGCTGGGGACTTGCGTCCCGATGCCATCCTCCAAATCCATATCCTGGTCCACCCCGGACGGGGCACCTGGGGGCATAACCGCAGCGTGTTGGGAGTGAATCTTACCCCCACCGGTAGGAGTCGGGCGATCCACCAACATACGCGAGTCCCTTGGGTCTAAGATTTCCACCTCAACATTCGGCCGAGGTTGAGGCGGCGGCTCTACCACCTGAACTACTTGATGCTTAGAAGAGTCCAAAGTTGAAGTGACCAGCGTGACACTAGGGTCAAAACTCGATGAAGCCCCATCCACAACTTTAGCCAACAGGGTTTGACTACGACCACCTTTCACCAGCGGGTTCTTTCGTATATGTCCCGGCCCCTGTACCGGCGTAACCCGACTCTTCGAGTGGAATCGAGATTGTTCCCCCGACCCCACTCGAGTCGCATCTTTATTACCCCCTTGCCCTGGCTTCTTCTTTCCTGAAAACACCTGCCACTCAGTCTCTTTTCCCTTACTACTCCCAGGCCCCACCATCACCGAGCCGAATGCCCTCGACTGAAGCCCGAAGGTAAAAGACGAAGATGGATTACGCTGGGACTGGTGGGCCTCGCCATCATCCTCCCGAAGAACATCAAACATCGACCCATTTCCACCAGTCGCAACATGTCGCCTCTGAGCAGACACATTGTCCCCTTGGCGATGCCTGTTAGCTGGCCAGCTTATAGTCTTCGCCACGATCCACGACCCATACACCCCATTAGCAACTCCCTTGGCAGCAACTGTGGGCCCCCCATCCTTAACCGCGGTACCTCCCCCAACCTTAGCTGAGCTAGTCGTTCCTTCCTCAGCGACCCCGGTCGGTACCTCCCCTACCGGTCTCCTTGCAACAGATTCAGAGGGCCCGCCGTCCCCGAACCTTGATTGGAGCGATCCGGGCACAGAGCCGTTGCATGACCATAGATACCACAGTTGAAACAAATGTTCGAGAGAAATTCGTATTCCACACGCTGAACCTTCCCGCAAATGGCAGAACTCGCGCATAAAGGCTTTCGTATGTCCAAAACCACTGCCAATCGAGCATACATGCCCCTAAGTTGGGCCGCCGTTTGATGATCAACCTTAACCACTTTGCCAACAATATCGCCAATCGTACGGAATACCTTTTTATGATATAGATGGGCCAGCATACCCGGCAGGCGAATCCACGTCACCAGCGACGTAATTTGATTACACGTCGCATCGAAATTGTCACTCCAACGTTGAACATGCAAGTAAAATTTCTGATATTGTTTGGACACAATCCACGGGCCTCCCACCAGAACACGTTCAACATCCTCATGAGTGTTGAAATGAATCTGGAAATAGCCGTTTTCTAGGTCAATCATGTCACAGCTATTCATAAACGACCACAGGGAGATGATCTTGTTATATAGGAGATGATGCGAGAGAGTCGTCCCCATCACTTTCACCACAACCACATCCCTCCAAGAGAGCAATAACGACTCGTAGAAGCTATCCTTAAGGTGAATATCAGGTAGCGGGCCTTGACGATCCACAACCACATCATCCAGACCATCATCCTCTTCGTCATCAGAGACCAATTCAACATGAGCCCTAGTTTTGTCCAACATATCCCGGGAACTAATCGCTCCCGGTGATCCCGCCGTCTTGGGCCCCTCCAACACTGGTGTCTCAGTAGAGCCGTCAAGGGTTTCGTGAACTCGAGAACGCTTTGAGCAATTGGGGAGAAGCAGCCTTATGCGATTCAGGAAACTCGGACCGAATCCAGTCAGGCGGGTCAGTCCTCCGGTCGTCCGGTGGGCTACAATCGGAAGTCGTCGAAGTCATAGCTGTAGCAAAATAGACGCTTCCTTGTCGTTGCTGCTCGGAGTCGGTCACTCCCGCTGCCTCGCCGCTCGCCGTTCGCCGTCGTTGCTCCAATGTCCGCACACGAACACCGAGAGTTGAGGGACGAGAACACCGAGAGAGAATGAGAGGTTAGGTTTCTGTTTGAATACTGTGTTTTTCAATGGTTCAGTCTCTTATGGAACATGTGGCTAATCTGTACACAAAGAAGGTTTTTGGCAAGTTTCAACAAGAACTGGAAGACGTAAGTATCCTATCAAATAACCTAATTATTTCAACAATATTTATTTAATTTTATAAGTTTATTAATAATTATAAGTAAAAAAAATTGATTATTGTAATTTTAAATAACTTTTTTTGTTGTAAGCTTATTTAATATAATATATAAATATCATATATCATATATAAAATAATACTTAATTTTTATTAATATGTCAATGGAGAAAAAAATGTAATAGCTAAAAAGTTATAATTAATAAATATAAATATAAAACTTTTAAAATTTGTACCTATCGATGTAAACGAGTCAGGGACGGATCCAGAAATCAAAGATAGACTGGGCTAGAATTTTAAATACTTATTTTCATAAAAATCACATAATATTTTTTCTTCAAATATCAACTGAAGTTGTGCTCAGTATTTGATGTGCTTTCACTAGTTTTACAATCATGTTTTCTAAATAACGATATTGTCTAGGATTTTTTCATTCTTGGCTGAAAGTTGGTGTTCCATGTGAATCTAAAAATTCCACAATACTAATAAATTATTTTTTCATATTACATAGTTACTAGCAAAATAAAATATTTACACGTCACGACTTGAAATTGAATTATAATATACAATAACCAAACTAGAGGATGAAAGATGAAAAAAAAAATCACATAACTAAAACTTCATACACAATCAACAAAACAATAATTGCAACCAAATGATCCTAACAACTCTTAATATCCAAAGTAGCTCAACTACATTGAAAAGATAAATAAAGACAATTAGGAAAATGAACAAATATTTAATAGGGTATAAAAGTATCTCCCTTGTCATATAAGTAAAAATGACTACGCTAAAAAAAGCTTCAGATAATTTTTTTTTTTTTTGCTACAGATAACGCTTTTAAGCATTATCGGAATCAGTGTTGTCTGAAGACTGGTCTGTTCAGATAACGCTTATAAAGCGCTATGTGAAGAACTTTTCACATAACACTTTTTTTTTATTAAGCGTTATGTGAAGAACCTTTCACATAACACTTTTTTATACTAAGCGTTATGTGAAGAATTTTACATAACACTTATGTGAAAAACCTTTCGCATAACACTTTTTAAATAAGTTTTATGTTAAGAATATTCCATATTATACTTTTTTGGGTAAAATACTTTTTCCCATCCGAACTATGACGATTTTTTCGCATCACCATATGAACTTTTTTTTTTAACAAACCACCACCTGAACTATACGGGTTTGTCAAATTGCCATATAAACCGGATAAAAAAGTGGTTTTTATTTAAAAAAGCTGATTTAGGTTATTTTTATATATTTTTCAAAAAGAAAAAGAAATATAAAAAAGAAAAGAAATGAGAGGGCTTCTACATTGCCGGCGATGCCGCTTGCGACCGTGTGAGTGTCGGCGGGCTTCGCGAAATTAATTACTCGTTCTTTTTTTTTGTGTTTTTCTTTCAAAAGTTCAAAGAATACCTGAAATGTACGAGTGCATAAGCTCGGAAGATCAAATTAAATTGAGCTCCTAATATTTTCCAACAAATTATTTAGCTGATTATGGGGTTTTCTGAGTGAGATGTGGACATTTGCTTAACATAAACTGAAAATTGTAGCACACTATATTGAAGGTGAACAAAGACAATGCTGAAACGTTTTTAAGCCCCATAAGTTCATGATCAGAGAATAATGCTGAAACAAATACAGTCTACTTATCTGCTATGATGAAATTAACGGCTAAACGCAAATCAGCTCAATCCATGATGCAAAATCAAATTAAGAATTCAGAATGACACACTATCTAACATGCCCAGTTGACCGAATTTCTTCACAGAAGTGCAAAATCCAGTTCTTTCTTCTCCTTTATTTCAGCCTTCAAGCTACTTTTCTTATTTATAAAGAAATTATCACACAAACTTACATAATTACATCCTTCAGCCGCCTTGCTCGTCGGAGCCCACGCCGCCACCGAGGAAACCCACTACCGAGAGTGCCTCAAGAACCACGCAGTCGGCATCGACGGACACACCGTCGACGGCTGCAGCGAGTTCATCCCCGCCGGAGACGACAACATGCTCGAGTCCCTCCGATGTGCAGCCTGCAAATTGGAGTTCGTCGTTGTTGCTATTTTCTTTGTTTATCTTTTCATTTTTCTTTTCTTTTTTTTTTTTGAAAAATGTATAAAATTTCTGAAATGCCCTCATAAATCAGCTTTTTTAAATAAAAACCACTTTTTTATCCGGTTTATAGGGCAATTTGACAAACCCGTATAGTTCAGGTGGTGGTTTGTTAAAAAAAAAAAGTTCATATGGTAATGCGCGAAAATCGTCATAGTTCGGATGGGAAAAAGTATTTTGCCCTACTTTTTTATATTAAACGTTATTGTTGATGTATTTGGTATTTAGTAATGTGTATTTTCCATTGTACCCTTATTATCTTAGTATCTTAGGGATCAAGTCATTGTATAAACCTAATTGTAGATATATATATATATATATATATATATATATATATATATATATATATGAGATATGCGAGCCGCAGGACATCAGATTTGATGTCTCAGTTCATTGCTTTTCTTCTTTCTTGCACTTGTCATGGTATCAGAGAAAACTAATATTTTTTCATCAGATTTTTTTTCGAACAGATTAATTTTCAATCTTCCTCTCTACTAACATGGCCATGTCCGGCTCCAGCACCGGCTCAGGGTCGGCTACTGTTCCCTGCAAAACGATCTCTCCATACGACATCACTTCAAGCGACAATCCGGGTCTTTTGATCACTCAAGTCCAATTAAAGGGAGACATCAATTACGAAGAATGGTCCCGTAGCATTCGCACCGCTCTTTGAGCGCGCAAGAAGTTTGGTTTCTTAGATGGTTCAATCGAGCGTCCAGCAAACGATGATGAATTGTTTGAAGATTGGCAAGCAAACAATGCCTTGTTGCTTTCGTGGCTTATGAACAGTATTGATGCCACTCTCCGATCGTCTGTGGTTGAACTGGAACTTGCGGCATATTTATGGTGCTCTTTGAAGGAACGACTTACAATGAAGAACGGTCCTCGAATTCAACAACTCAAATCAGATCTGGCGGCTTGTAAGCAAAAGGGTTTGAGTATTGAAGCATACTACGGTCAGATCACCAAACTTTGGGAAGAATTGGCCGATTATGAAAAACCCCCCATGTGTAGCTGCGGTCTTTGTAAGTGCAATTTGAAGGCCGAATGGGATCGAAAATATGAAAGTGACGTGTTCATCAATTTCTAAAGGGAGTGGATGCAACCCTCTATGGCGCTACTCGTTCGAATTTATTGGCCCAGGAACCGCTCCCGACATTAAATCGGGTTTATTCTACTTGCATCCAGGAAGAGACGATGCGAACCATCTCCCTCGTCGACGATAATGTACAATCTGCTGCCGGTTTTTCCATCCGCACAGGTCCTTCTACTATTTCCCGCGGACAGGATTTGCTCCTAACGTGCGGCCTGGTGACGGACATGGTTCTTCTCCTTTGTTCATGGCGGCGGGTATTTCATCACAGCCGGGCTCTAAGCCCGATCATCCTGGTAGTGGCGGCATTCCGAACGGCGGAGGAGCGCGGCAGCGTGTTTGCTACAATTGCGGGAAAAGCGGACATCTCGCAGCCAGCTGTTTTGAGGTCCTCGGTTATCCGGACTGGTACCCACGTGGTGGTGCTGGCCGCAGGGGTGGTCGGCGTGGCCGCGGCGCTCAAGGCGGAGGTGCTCCTGCCCAAGCGAATGTTGCAGCCGCAGCTATGCAAGTTGGGACCTCCTCAAATACGGGATTAAACTTATCCTATCGTGCTGCCAGTGGATTGACTGATGAACAGTGGACTCAACTTGTTCATTTGGTCAACTCTGTTAAATAGGACAGTAAGTCGTCTGGTAAGCGAGGTTTGTATGATTGGATGTATGATTGTGGTGCTTCTCACCATATGACCTGCTTCTTAGAATTTTTATGTGACGTTCGTGACATTTCTGCTCGCCTTGTTCAGTTACCCAATGGATCCTTGACATCAGCCAATAAATTGAGCACTGTTTATTTGGGGTCCTCTATTGTTTTACATGATGTCTTATTTGTACCCACTTTACAGTGTAGTTTGATATCTCTGTTCCAGTTGTTGGATAAGTCTGGCTATACTGCCCACTTTACTAATAAGTTTTGTGTCATTCAGGATTGCACTTGAAGATGGTGACTGGAGCGGGTGAGCAGATAGGGGGACTCTATTTTTTCCGGGGGACAGTTTCAGTTGCGTCTTCTCGAGTAGTGAAGGTTTCTTTTGATTTGTGGCATTAACGGTTGGGACATCCGTCAGATCGTGTTTTGTCACATTTATCTTTTATTTCTCAGACTTCCGTTTTGAATAAGTCATGTGATGTTTGCTTTCGGGCCAAACAGAAAAAGGACAGTTTTTCTCTCAGTCGTACTATTAGTAGTGGAATTTTTCATTTGGTACATTGTGACCTGTGGGGGCCTATCGGGTTCATACCTTTTGTGGGTCTCGTTATTTCTTGACCATTGTTGATGATTATTCTAGGGGTGTTTGGATTTATCTCCTTGGTGATAAAACAAAAGTGTCTTTTGTCTTAATGTATTTTTTTGCTATGGTTAAGCGTCAATTTGATACATTGGTACATGTGGTTCGAAGTGACAATGGCACTGAGTTTACGTGTATGACTAAATATTTTTGTCGTGAAGGCATCTTACGTGAGACCTCTTGTGTTGGTACCCCTCAGCAGAATGGCCGTGTGGAACGGAAACATCAACATGTTCTTAATGTGGCTCGGGCATTGCGATTTCAAGCCCGTCTACCTCTCCAGTTTTGGGGCTATTGTGTTCTTACTGCTGCCCATTTACTTAATCGCACCCCCTCGCGTGTTCTGGGTAACAAAACCTCGTATGAGATGCTCTACGGGAAGTTGCCTGATTATTCTCGGTTGCGTGTCTCTGGGTGTTTGTGCTATGTGTATAACCGGGACCGTGGTGGCGACAAATTTTCTAGTCGCAGTCGACAATGTGTGTTCGTAGGCTATCCTATTGGGCAGAAAGGCTGGCGTGTCTATGATTTGGAACGCAAAATTTTTTTGGTTTCTCGTGACGTTACATTTGTGGAGACTGAATTTCCTTATGAAGAGTCTCCTCCGGCCACTTCACCCACTTCGGTCCCTCCTACTGTGACTTGGCCTCCCGTGTCGAATCCAGATGATGATCATTCGATTGTTGTGCCCCCTGCGGCTGTGACTGATTTACCGCTCCCTTCTGCCCCTTCCGATGACAGGGGGGTCCTTCGGTTCCTGCTGAGCCTGACATTGTGATGGGTTGTGGTCATCGCACCCGCTTTCCCTCGAGCCGCCTTCGTGACTTTGTTACTGCTACTGTTTGTCCCCCTAGTCCCTCTGCTGCTCTGCCTGCTTCCTCACCTTCTTCAGGTACGCCTTATCCTATCGCACATTATGTTAGTTGTGAATCTTTTTCATCGGTCCACAAGTCTTTTTTGGCAGCTCTAGCCTCCGCTGTCGAGCCTCGGACATTTGCTGAGGCGGCCACTGATAGTCGATGGTGAGCAGCCATGCAGAATGAAATCCAGGCTCTCGAGAATAATGGCACTGGTAAGTTGTCTCGCTTCCTCCCGGGAAACGGGCTATCGGTTGTAAGTGGATTTACAAGATTAAGTATCATTCGGATGGCGTTGTTGAGCGCTATAAAGCGCGACTGGTGATTCTAGGTAACAATCAGGTCGAAGGTATTGATTATCATGAGACTTTTGCCCCTGTTGCTAAAATGGTGACAGTGCGGACATTCTTAGCTGTTGCTTCCGCTCGTAAGTGGGAAGTCCATCAAATGGATGTCCACAATGCCTTTCTTCATGGTGACTTGGATGAGGAGGTCTACATGAAGCTTCCTCCCGGCTTTCAGACTGATGATGATGGACGTGTATGTCGCTTGCGTCGCTCTCTCTATGGTTTAAAGCAGGCTCCTCGGTGCTGGCTTGCGAAGCTGGCTGCTTCTCTCAGTCAGTATGGTTTCTCTCAGTCACACTCTGACTACTCTTTATTCACCTTGCGCCGGGGGTCTGTACACCTGCAGGTATTGATGTATGTTAATGATCTTATCGTTTCTGGCAATGACCTGTGTCCATTGGGGCCTTTAAAAGTTACTTGAGTCGCTGCTTCCACATGAAAGACTTGGGTTTCTTGAAATATTTTTTGGGTATTGAGGTGGCTCGCAACACTTCTGCCATCTTCTTGTGCCAGCGAAAATATGCTTTGGACATTATTTCCGAAGTTGGTTTGTTGGGAGCTAAGCCGGTGGAGTTTCCGCTGGAGCAGAATCATCGTCTTCTTGTCGATGATGGTCCCCTCTTTGATGATTCGGAGGCATATCGGCGCCTGGTCGGTCGTTTGATTTATTTGGCTGTTACACGTCCTGAGTTATCTTACTCGGTTCACGTTCTTGCTCAGTTTATGCATCGACCTCGACAAGCACATTGGGATGCTGCGCTACGAGTTGTTCGCTATCTCAAGGGCTCACCTGGGCAAGGTATTCTACTTCGTTCTGACTCTGATCTTCAACTCTCTGGGTGGTGTGATTCATTGGGCTGCATGTCCTCTTACCCGCCGGTCTCTTAGTGGCTGGTTTGTTCAGTTGGGCCAGTCTCCGATTTCTTGGCGTACCAAGAAACAGCCCACTGTGGCACGTTCGTCTGCAGAGGCCGAGTATAGGGCTATGGCTACTGTTATTTGTGAGCTTAAGTGGTTGAAAGGATTGTTCCACAGCCTTGGTGTGCCCCATTCGCAGCCCATGAGTCTCTATTGTGATAGTCAGGCGGCCTTGCATATTGCCGCTAATCCAGTTTTTCATGAGCGGACTAAACACATTGAGGTGGATTGCCATTTTGTTCGTGATGCCCTTGTTCAAGGCCTTGTTTCAGCATCTTATGTTAGCACTCGATTCCATTTGGCTGATCCTTTTACCAAGGCACTTGGAAAGCGCGAGTTCGATTTTTTCTTTGGCAAGTTGGGCATTCGGAATCCCCATGCTCCAACTTGAGGGGGGGTGTTGATGTATTTGGTATTTAGTAATGTGTATTTTCCATTGTACCCTTATTATCTTAGTATCTTAGGGATCAAGTCATTGTATAAACCTAATTGTAGATATGTATATATATATATATATATATATGAGATATGCGAGCCGCAGGACATCAGATTTGATGTCTCAGTTCATTGCTTTTCTTCTTTCTCGCACTTGTCAGTTATCTACAATATTGATCATATAACATTTTTTACCTGAAGTGTTATCTGATATGTTATCACTTTTATTAAGAATCACTATCCATCTGTTGTTTTCTCCTTGTAAAATTGAACCTCAATATCACAAAACGTGATCAACAGAACAACACAATTATATGCCTTTGATTCACAAAAGTAATAAATCTCATACTTATGAAACTAATCAGTCGAACAGTAACGATTGTGCTCATGCACGTACAAAGGAAGCTTAATGACATCCACGGTCCGGTAGCTAGTCGGTGGCTCGGGTCCGACCGCGGTTGGCACCAGACGCGCGGCCGTTGCGTTCTGGTGTTGCGGTTGGCCTTAGCCTTGCACTCGGTCGACTGTTGGTAGCTCACATGCCTACTGGCATGGTCACTGGTTGCTGGGATTGGTACTGGCCGCAGGGGTGCATCGCATAGGCTCTGTAGGTCACTGGGGCGTCCCCTGACAACTTCCTCGACCCAAACGACACATCTTTCGACCAATATAAAAAAAATTACATACATTTTATAGGAGTTCAAATATTGGGTTATAAAACTTGAAAAATAATGGCTAGAACAATTTATCGAAATCTTATTTAACAAAATTTTTTCTAAGTCTTTTGGAGTCAATTTTTTTTTTTTTTTTTTCCAAACACGTCCCATCCCATGGCACTTAAAACTCATTGTACCTGGTGTATAATATGTGAAAAAATCAGAGGCCAACAATTGGCACAATCGCAACAATGAACAACTTTCAAAATCCTATAAAACTCGACTTAAGCGATTTATGCCCAGTTTTCAAAGACAACTCAAGGGCATGTTTAGAACACAAACCCACCATGTTAACGAGCACATTAGGGACTGAATTAACTCAGAAAACGCAGCACGCACCACCCTCTCAATTATCATAATTTCGAAACAAAAAGAAAATGCTCGACTAAGGCAATTAACCCAATTTTCGAAATAAAACTCGAGTCCCTTAATTAAGAACGCCAACATACCAGGTTTATAAGCTTCTCATTAGAGGTTTAAACCTTGGTATACACAACAAAAGTCACAGCACTCATATAATAATACATATCACAATTTCGGAGCCCGACAAGGCTCCGAACAAGGCAAATAGTATCACGACTCATCAAATAACTTAAAACCACTTATCCCGACCCTTGTTAAACATCAAAATAATAATTTACAGAGGCTAATATGACGTCCCTAAGAGAGTTCAACATCATTTACGATAACTCAAAATAATCATAACTCATGAAGTCTCCTCAAATAATAACTTACATGAACCTTAAGCCCTATATTAATCTTTCATGATAAAACTCAATAAGGAAAGAGGGTTCAAGCCTATTACCTCCTTTGGGATTAAACGAATAACTGAAAGGAAAATGGGAAAGGAAATCCTTGGCTCTACGGCTATATGGCTGCCTGTTCGGTTCTCGATTATGCTGCTGCCCGACGTGAAATGAAACAGCGATTTCGTCTCAACCAGTTGCTCGACTTGGAGGGACATGCAGGCTGCTGATGGCTGTTTCAACCCACGGCAATGGGCTGCTCGTACTTTGCTGATTTGGACACCGCGACTCAAGCCCGTTTACTTCTTGTTGCTCCCAGCCTTTGGCTATCTCTTGCGAACGATGAACGGGGCTGCTCGTACGGAGCCTGCTGACCGTGAACAGAGACTCGGCTACTTATTGCTCGCCACGGGGCTCGGAACTCAGCTACTTATTCCGAACAAGGGATAATTAACGTGGGTCTCGGCCTGGTGCTGCTCACAAGGGGTTAGCTGGCCGTGAACGGGGACTGACGGGGGTTTCGAAAAGAAGAAAGCCTCGACTTCTCGCTGCTATAAGCTTGCCGCTGCTATAGGCTCGCCGCTACTATTACCCAAGGACACAGACTGCTCGCTAATGGTGACGGACGACTTGCCGTTCGACCGAACGAGGTGACTGGGTGATCAACCCCGTTCTGATGTTTGCATGATCGGATGGCTGCGATGGAGGCTAAGGTGAGGGTTTGGCGATGCTAATAATTGACGGAGGAGAAGGTTTCTACTGATGCTTGTGGCGAACATATACAACAAAATGAGAGCTAAGGGATTTGGTCGTGGAAATATAAGGAGAGAAGAAAAATATAACTGGCTTGATATGGAGAGATATATGCGTGAACGTGAGCTAAAAATCAGCTCGCTGACCAAGTCACGCACAAACTGCCAACGATGCTAATCATTTATTTGATTTAATCAAATAAATAAATAATGTTGCGAAAAAGAATTCTTATTCCTTTATTGGGAAGGAATGAAATTTCCCAACTCCATTTGGCTTGGACGGCTAAGAAAATAACTGGAACTCGGCTAATACTCAGTCTCGAAAATTCTAACTGAGTCGAGAAAATAAATTCGATGACTAAAAAACGGCTAAATAATTGGCTCTTGCTAAAACTGAAAAAGAAAAACTAAAATAATCTCAACTGAACTTTGAATAATTTAAATAGACGAAAATGTCTAAATAAATTAATTTACTTCAATGATAAAATTAGACACTCACATCTAATTAATCAAATTAACTGATCAGGCTTAGGAAATATAATGCAAATAAATGCATAATAATATAGATAATCGATATATCCACTGAAAAGAAAACAGGGCGCTACAAATTGTAACAATAATATTATATAACTAAACATTAGAAAATTAATTAGGCCACTTTGTTGACTAACAAATTAATTTTATCTTAATGTCATATAATAAAACATTCATAACGATAAATTATATGACCGAACATCAAAAATTAATTAGGCCACTTTTGTGAGTAACTAATTAATTTTGCATTAATGTTATATAATATAATAAGCATCTTTGTATTAGTCCCTTCAGATTGCATATCAACTTATACCAGAAATTCTATGATGCCACATGTGGCACCATAAAATTTCTGAACTTATACATGATTTCTTAGGGAACTAATTAAATCATAAACTATCATAAACTGGAAAGGATCTTGATTTCCATAACATAATTTCATCATTAGCATGACAATAATGAATTACTTGATGCTAACAAATAATCAATCACTAATGAGAACACACATGAACTTCAATCATGAAACACAAAACGTGGGCCATGACTCAATTAAGGAGTTTGTCCCAACAATTCCAAAATCTAAACTTAATGTGTAAATTGGATATTCACAATTATTTGCACAGCATCATCATGAGAATGATTACGGAAATTAAAAAATATTAAGCCTTCATTAATTATATGTGAAAATCAGAAAGCCGAGAATGAATTTCAGATCACAGAAAAATAAATCAATTCGACTCGGGCATGGGAGCAATTCACACAAATCAAAATCAACTTCGGAGCGAGCATTCTTTGTCGAATTACTTTTATGCGGAACAAAGATTTTTCGGCTTACGAATATCATTCAATCATAATTTTCAAACAAATTATTTATTCACAACACATGCTCTGATACCACATGTTAAACTTCATCATGGATTTTGAATAAATAATTTGGTGTATACGAAATACTTACTTGATGCGGAAGACGACATAATTTGTGATTTTGATCTTGATGATCACACGAGGTTGAATTGATTGTTAGATCTAAATTAATTTCTCCCTCTTGTTCAACCTTTACGTAGCAGAAAAGTGATGGGATAAAACTGTGCACCCTAAGGAGTGAGGACTAATTTATATAGGGTGACTTTAGATCTGGTACGTCCATCAAGTATCCATATTAATGTCTTAGATCTGTTTGACCATTAAGTAAAGACTAGCTGATGCAGAAGCGTAGCAGATGAAAGGGGAAGAACACGATAAAAACTATCAATCTGATGAATTCAATAATAATCTGTCCTCATAATAGCGTAGGGTACAGATTTTATAATGTTCCAACTTTCCTAAGCCTTCTAAACTTGCCTAACAAGCTAGGCCAAGTTATTTATTTAAATACCAAAACAACTTAAATAATTAGAAAACTAGATAAAAGGATAAATAATAAATAAGACGTAAATCAACTAGATACGAAGCCGGTCGAATTTATCCAAGAAAGCTATCGCGGCCTCGTCTCCATCATCCTCCCCCGGTTGGGAAGGATTCGGCCTCGAATCCAAAGTGGCCTCGTCTTCCTCGGAATTATCACCAACAAACGGCACGAGGTGTTTGACGTTAAAAACGTCAGAAGTGCGAATATGAGAAGGAAGACGGAGACGGTATGCATTGGGGTTGATCTTCGCAATAATCTCAAGAGGTCCAATTTTCCGAGCCGAGAGCTTGTTGTACTCATGTGCCGAGAACCTGTCCTTCGTCAAAATAGCCCACACAAAATCGCCAACTTCAAAATCCACATGACGACGGTGCGCATCGGCCTGCCGCTTATAAGCGGCCGTGGTCTCGTCCAAACGCGCACGGGTCGACGCGTGAATGGCCCCCAAATCGCCGATCATATCCACGGCCCGCTTGTCAGCCGACGACATATCCGGAACCTGCGCCAAGTCCGTCGGGCCGCGGGGCTGAATCCCGTACACAACAAGAAACGGGGAAAAGCCAGTCGCCCTACTCACGGCCGAATTGTGCGCAAATTCGGCCTGGCTCAACTTTTGATCCCAGCTACGAAGGTTATCGCCAACCAAACAAGGTAGTAAGTTGCCCAATGAGCGATTCACGACCTCGGTTTTTCCATCGGTCTGCGGGTGATAAGCACTGCTAAAGTCCAAACAAGTATGTGCTAAACGCCAAAGACTACGCCAAAAATGGCTCAAAAATCTGGTGTCCCGGTCCGACACAATGGACAAAGGAAGGCCATGTAAACGATAAACCTCCCGGAAAAATAACAGAGCCACATGGACGGAGTCGGTGGTCCGCTTGCACGAAATGAAATGCACCATCTTGGAAAAGCGATCCACCACGACAAAAATCGAATCAAAGCCACGTTGAGTACGCGGCAAACCCAAAACAAAGTCCATACTCACCGCGTGCCAAGGGCGAGAAGGGATCGATAGAGGCCTGTACAACCCAGCATTAGTCGCCGAACCCTTGGACACCTGGCAGATGCGACAACGCGACACAAAACGGGTGACATCACGCCGAAGAGAGGGCCAAAAATACGACCGGCGCAGCAACTCGACCGAACGGTCACGGCCGACGTGACCAGCCCCATGCAAATCCGCAATCAGCTTGTGTCGCAAGCTACAAGCCGGAACGCAAAGTCGAATACCACGAAACAAAAAACCATCATGAAGAGCATAATCATCCCAAGGTCCGGTCGCTAGATGTCGCAAAATAGTCCTGAAAAAAGGGTCGCCACTATAAGTATCACACAGTACCTCAAAGCCGACGACGGACACACGCATATCGGTTAAAAGCAATGCACGACGGCTTAGCGCATCCGCCACCCGATTAGAAGACCCCGAGCGATGCTTCAGGATGAATGTGAATTGTTGTAGGAAGGCTGCCCACGATGCATGGCGAGCAGAAATATTATCCTGGGAGGCCAAGTGCCGCAGAGCGTCATGGTCACTGTATAAAACAAACTCCCGATGAAAAAGATAATGTCGCCAATGGCGAACAGCGCGTACCACCGCATAGAACTCCACGTCATAAGTACTGTATCTCGAGCACGGGCCCGAAAGCTTCTCGCTGAAGAATGAAATGGGCCGTCCCTCCTGACTCAAAACCGCTCCGATGCCCACCTTTGAGGCATCACATGAAAGCTCAAAAGGACGCTCAAAATCAGGCAACACCAGGATAGGGGCCGAAGTCAGCCGCTCCTTAATGAGAATGAAGGCCTCCTCGGCCGCCGGAGTCCATGTAAAGGTCTTCCCCGTGAGGCAGTCAGTAATCGGGGCCGTCGGAGAACTGAAGTGGGAGATAAACCGGCGATAAAAAGAGGCCAGCCCATGAAAACTACGAGCCTCCGTAAAAGATGTAGGCGTTGGCCACTCACGAATAGCTGTCACCTTGCTCTCATCCACTCGAATACCAGCGACTGAAATCACAAATCCCAAGAAAAGGACGGAGTCAACCAGAAACAAACACTTCTTGGGCGCCGCAAAAAAGGACTCGTGACGAAGAATAAGCAAGACGGAACGAACATGCTCCAAGTGATCAGCTATGGTACGACTGTAGATAAGAATATCATCGAAATAAACGACGACACACTTACCAATTAACTCCCGCAAAGATTGATTCATCACCCTCATAAAGGTGCTGGGTGCATTAGATAGTCCGAACGGCATAACCAACCACTCAAAAAGGCCCTCGCGAATTTTAAAAGCTGTCTTTCACTCATCCCCCGGCCGATTCGAATCTGATGATAGCCACTGCGGAGGTCCAACTTCGTGAAAACGGTCGCACCATGAAGCTGGTCCAGGAGATCATCCAAACGGGGAATCAGGAAACGATAATGAACAGTGATCTTGTTGATTGACCGACTATCCACGCACATCCTCCACGAGCTATCTTTCTTGGGAATAAGCAAAGCCGGAACCGCACAAGGGCTCAAACTCCGGCGAACAACGCCCCGCTGGAGAAGCTCCTCCACCTGTCGTCGCAACTCCTCGTGTTCCCGAGGACTCATCCGGTAATGAGGTCTGTTGGGTAGAGCTTCCCCTGGAACCAGGTCGATATGATGTTGGATGTCGCGTAAAGGTGGTAACCCTGCGGGGATGTCCTCGGGAAAAACGTCACTGAACTCAGCGAGCAATGGTCGAATGGCGTCAGGTGGCTCGCTATCACCCCCGGTCTCCGTCCCCAACAATAGTAACACGAAAGGTGCAGATTGCATCTCCAACTCAAAGGCAGCCCGAGAAAGAAAAAGAACCGGAGAAGGCGCCGAAGCCGGCAAAGGCCGTGGTGGTCCCGGGTGTAAAACCACCTTAACACCTCCAAAAAGAAAGCTGTAGGTGTTAAGTCGACCATCGTGTGTAGCAGCACGATCGTACTGCCACGGGCGGCCCAGAAGTAGGTGGCAAGCATCCATGGGGACCACGTCACACCAAATCTGATCATGATACTGGGGTCCAATGGAAAAAGAAACCAAAACGCGACGGTCCACGGTTACCGCCGTCCCTTTCTGGATCCAGGCTAGAGTATACGGCTGAGGGTGTGGTTCCGTGTTAAGCCCGAGTTTCTCCACAGCTTCCTTAGCAAAGACATTCTCGCACGAGCCCGAGTCGATAATGAACCGGCACACGCGATCACCTACAGTACAAGTGGACTCGAACAAATTATGGCGCTCCACCGGTGTGCTCGAATCCCGCGGTGACAAGCACGATCGCCGAAGAACAAGGGCCCGACCAACGTCACCCGTGAGGTGCTCTTCGACAACTTCGGGCTCATCATCAAAAATAGGTGGTCCGTCAAACATGTCCCTAGTGTCCGGAAACTCGCGGTCCTCGGCAAATAAATTACGCGAACCTGACCCCCGCGGACACGCACTGTATCGATGGCCCACTTCGCCGCACCCAAAGCACCGGAACCCGCCACCAGTCCGCGCACCCGTCGAACCCGACCCTGTCGTGTTTGAAGTACCCAGGCCCGAAGTCCCAGCCCTGCCCGAACCTTGGCCCGTGGACGAGAAACCCGCAGCCTGTCCAGTACCAATCCCACGGCCCGAACCTGTTGGCAGCGCCCCAACACCACCTCGCTGGCCCGGCACCAAACACGACGAGGACCGACGAGCTTGTTGTTGTTCCACCATAAGGGCCCGCTGATGAGCATCGGAGACCGCGTCCGGGACAAACAAGTTCAGCACGTCTTGAATGGACACCCGCAACCCGCCAATATAACGCGAAACCAATTGGTCCTCCGTGTCGCGTACATCAATGCGTGTGAGGAGTCGATAAAATTCCTCGGTGTACTCATCCACTGTGCGAGACCCTTGCCTCAAATTTTGGAATTTCTGATAAATCGTACGCCGATAATTGAATGGCAAGAACTCCTGCTCAAGATGTTTTTTGAATTTTACCCAAGATGTAATTTTCGACTTACCCATGCGATGCCGCCTCGCCTTAAGCTGCAAGAACCACGCCGCGGCTCGTCCCCGCAATCTGGTGGCGACAAACTCCACCTTTCGGTCCTCTGGAACATTCTTGAAGTTGAGGATCGACTCCACAGCAGCAAGCCAATCGAGAAACTCCGCGGCGTCGAACCCGCCCGTAAATTCTGGAACATCGATCTGAAGCCCTAACTCCCAGCGATTCTCGC
The DNA here is from genome assembly GCA_902706635.1 of Striga hermonthica. Taxonomy (NCBI): domain Eukaryota; kingdom Viridiplantae; phylum Streptophyta; class Magnoliopsida; order Lamiales; family Orobanchaceae; genus Striga; species Striga hermonthica. The sequence continues at coordinate 4,915,333 of CACSLK010027832.1, forward strand.
CGCAGTCCCCCGCGCGACGCTCACCGCGAGGCGTCTCCCAGGCTCCATTGTCTCGGTGAACAGAACGGTACTCGCCTTGGTCGTCTCTACGATTTTCCCGTCCGTCGCCAAAAGGGTTGACATCGGAAAGGGTATCCTCGCCGTCCGGTGACCGTGGCGAACGCGGTCGACGCCCATCGACCGGCCCTCTTCCGCCACGACCTCCACGCCCTCCGCCGCGTCCACCCCGGCCCGTGGAATCGCGGTTCGTCTGGTTGCCAAGCATAAGAGTTCGAACGGCATGTCGGATTTCCTCGATCCCCTCAGAAAGACCCTCAACGCGGCGATCCACTCGCTCGATTTGGAACCCTAGATCGTCAGTGCGGCGATCCAAATCCTCGAGATGGGCATCCCGTCGTTCGTTGTCATTTCGTCTTGGCGACATCTTGAATCGTCCCGACAGCTGATACCAACTGATGCAGAAGCGTAGCAGATGAAAGGGGAAGAACACGATAAAAACTATCAATCTGAGGAATTCAATAATAATCTGTCCTCATAATAGCGTAGGGTACAGATTTTATAATGTTCCAACTTTCCTAAGCCTTCTAAACTTGCCTAACAAGCTAGGCCAAGTTATTTATTTAAATACCAAAACAACTTAAATAATTAGAAAACTAGATAAAAGGATAAATAATAAATAAGACGTAAATCAACTAGATACGAAGCCGGTCGAATTTATCCAAGAAAGCTATCGCGGCCTCGTCTCCATCACTAGCCCAGTAGGATAATTTGTTGTGAGCCCAATACTTTCGGCCACATATTCTTACACCCAAAATCGATACGAAGTTTAAAAGTTATACAAACCTGTGCATTTATAATATGTGAAATTTTTTGTACCAAAAAAAAAGGGTAAAATATACAATATCCCCTTGTATTATATGAAATTTGCGCGTTTTCCCCTCGTATTTTAAAAATTGTGTGAAACCCCATTATATTTAACTAATGATAGCACGATACCCCCCTCTCCGTCCAACTTAACGGCGCGTGCAGTACACATGCCCGCATTGCAACAATTATTCATTTTTTATCTTATATTTTTTTAGTTTAAAATGAAAATTACTATTTTGTCCATTGAAATAAAAACAAAATTCAGAAAATATCTTTGGTTCATCTTCAACATCAAAAAATAATAAAAAAAAATTCCAAAAAATGAAAAAAAAAAATTAAAACCGTATCTCCTCTGCTGCTCGACTTCGCCGAACTCAACCTTCGGTCCCTCTACCGAGCCATCATCGCCGAGTTCATCACCCCCTCGTCTACTGAACCGTGGAGATGTCACGTCCCACCCCCAGATTTCATTCAAAACCCTAGATCTGAAACGAAATCTAAAATTCTATCCCCCAAATTGTCAATGAAATTTTCAGTAGGCAGCGGTCAAGAGAAGAGTCCTCTCTCACTTTTTTGGCTCCCGGATCTGAACATGGAGAGGCCGCCGGAGAGAAGAGAGTCCTCTCTCACGTTTTTCTTCTACTCAATAATAATAATAATAATCAATAATAATAATAATCACAGGTGCACAAGTGTGTTAGAGAAGAGAGAGCTGTTGCTTGGATTTTCATGGTAGTGAAGCCGGAGACAGCGCCGCGTCGCCGGCCGCGACCGTCCATGATGCTCGTCAAGGTGTCGGGGCTCCCCTTCTGTTATGACGCCGACATCTCGATCAAGGAGGCCCTCGGCTCCCTCAGGTTCATCACCGCCACCGACGACCTCGGCAACGAGGTCTGCGCCGCCCCGATGAAGGCCCTGCCATTGTACAGATTAAGGGAGAATTCTTGTGGATGAAGTCAAATTCTTGGAAAAACTCCTCTACAGCCATAGCCCATAGGCCCCATACGCATAGACATATGTATTCTCCCAATTTGAGATCTGATTTTTATTTATTTATTTATTTTCTTTGAAACTTAGGGTTTTCACCCTTTGGGGAAGGAGAGAAAAAAATAATGAGAAATCGGTTCTCTAACTTAAATGATGGGGACATAACGGGAAGTTTGACAAATATGTAACGGTGTTCTAACTCAAACACTAGTTGGGGAACGTCAGCTAGCAAACAGTTAATACGAGGGGGTTTGAAGCAATTTTTAAATTACAGGGGGAAAATACGCACATTTAGTATAATACAGGGGGATTTGGTGCAATAAACCCCAAAAAAAAAATAATATGTGAAATTTTCCATTTTAAAAAATACACTAAAACAAGGAATTCATAATTAGACGAAAATAATCACTGCAACAACAACATACCAGCAAGCAGGGTTCCTCTCCTGTTAAAGGCAATGCATTTCATTATTCTATGCGACAAATACTCTTCAATTACTTCAGGAAAATCTCCTTGTAGTGGGTCTGCAAAAACCCAACCCAGAATACATAAATAAAAACATGTAAATAAGTATCAACCAACCCAAAAAACTGAAAAGCAAAACAACATTACCGATGATGGGGGCGTTCATTATGCACAAAGTGTTCCGATTCTTGCTTCAAATACCCGAAAAAGTTGGTGAAATTTAATGGTTGACTAACTAAACACACAGAACAAAACTACAAACTAAAGACTAACTAAAACAAACAGCCTCCTCAGCAAAAACATCCGAAAAGAACAATAGACACAACCAACTCCGAGGAGAGCTCCGAAGCTCAGGAACCTCACCCGCCACTGCAGAAGGCCTAGCAAGACAAAGACCCAAACCACAAAGCAAAACCGAGAAATCGACTTGCACACCATCGCAAGAAATCAAACGCCCCCCAACCGGCTAACACCACTAGTCAATCCGAACAATCCTGAAATTGCCTATCACCACTAGCCAATTTCAAAAACGGACGGCCTCCCGCCAACTCATAAGCTGAGAAGGAGAAGGAAGGGGGCGACAGATTTCAGAGCTCCACCGTGCCGACCCTGCCCGAAAGAACAAACTCGGCCTGAGACAACCACCAATCCACGCAGCCCGAAAGGACGAAACCCGACTCGCCTCCGGCCAAAAACGAAGAACCGCAACTGGGAAGACCTTCCAGCCCAGACAGACGGGACGCTCCGTCCATAATTCGAGCACTACCACCACACCTAGCCACCCAGGACAGACCGCGACTCCCCCACAGCCATACCATAACACACGGCAAGCTGGAAAAGAAACATAGGTTGTCGACAAAAGCTGGAAATTGGGGCAACTCGAGCAGCGACGACGCAGCAACAGAGTCGCACCATGTCACTGGAGCCGCAAACCACCCCGCCGCTCTACCCTGGGGCTCCGGCGGCTCAATCGCAGGTCGACGGCCCCAAAACGCAGAAGAATTGCAACCGCAACCACCGTCCAGAGAGATATATGAGGGAATCGCGGATAGTAGCGAGGGTGCTCAACGGTGGGCAGTCCACCGGCAAGCCGGATGGACGCCGAGAGAGGCGCAGGAGGCCGGCAATGGAAGCTAGGGTTACGAGAGTGAAAGAGAGAAAGGGGGGAGACGATGAGAGACAGAAAGGGCAGCCTTAACAGTTTTCACTGCCTTATATTTAAGAATTATGCTACTTAGTCAACCTCCATTACAACTTGGTTTACAACCATGTGTAATGGAGGCATTAAAAAATGCAATAATGCACATTTTTCAATGTCTCCATTACACATGGTTGTAAACCATGTTGTAATGGAGGATGACTATTTAGCATCACTCTATATTTAATGTGGAAATTAACCTACCATATTTTCTGATTACTTAAATAACATTAATATAATTTTTTAATATGGTATAGTTTATTTGGTGTATATAGAAGGTTGGTTCCACTATGGAGCCAACTGTTGGCTTCATAGCAAAACCGTAATTTCTAATAGCTAATGCCATTTAATATTGGTATTAATTAATATATCACATCCACAATATCTAAAAATATGAATCGTAATTGTTGATGCTCAAAAATGTCAGCAACATTGTTCGAACTGCGTACTCAAAGACACACTCGGTTCGGTCTGCACAAATAGAATTATATGGTGTATTCGAAATGGATACTCGTTCTATCCGTGACTTTTCTTTACATTATCCATGAGAAAATATAAGAAATGAACTCAATAAGAATCAAAAGAATGAAGAACAAGAGATGAGGATAAAGTATACTTTTATTGATAATGCTTTTTTGGGAGTTGAATGCCCCCTCTCTCCTGCGGACATCTCCTTTACGAGCTTGTCTCTTTTTTTTATCCCTTGTTGGAGATTTTATTTGGATAAGACTAGATCCTCTTGGATTCTTTTGGATCCTCAAGTACATATACACATCACATCACAATATATGGACATCAATTAATATGGAGTAAAATAATACAAATGATATTTTAATGTGTTGTATTTTTATTTAGTCGTAGCCAAATTGGGTACCAACAAGAGGCCCCCGAGTTTAGGGCATGTTCTGGGTAGAACTGTTCTAAAGTCGCGTTATTATACGATTTGGCATGTTTTTATCTACAACATTTTGAGCTTAGAGCTCTTTTACGCTATGATAAATGATGCTTCTTGAATGAATACGTGTTGGTATGCGATTTCTGGGTGCTTTGGGACCCATGTATGCTTTGTCGATTGGTTTCAGGCTTTGGCCTGATGAATTCACGTTAGTCGTGCACTTCTACACTTGACGAGTGCGAGTCGATGAAATGGATGAACGATTCTTCTGGAATTGCTATTGAATGAGACCTAAATGGCCTGGTTGGGTAATTTGGTACCCATTTATGCGTTTGTGCCATATGACGTGCTTGTTTGATTTTGGTCGTTGTAATGATGGCAATGGAATGGATTTGTGTGGGCACTCGGGCCCCTTGGATTCTTAGCGATTCGTACGAGATGTTCGTTGATATGATTGGTTTGTCGATTCTAAGTTAGCCGTCTTTGTGGCTTTTTGTCGCATTGGGGCGACTCGAAAATTAATTTTTGTGATTGTTTTATTCATTTATTTTTTATGTTGACCTGGTCGAATAATTTAGTATCCGGTCTTTGGCCTTTGGATTGTACTCTTGCAGAGTCATTTTATTTTTCGTCGGACACTTTTTGTTGTTCGGACTTACCCTTATAGGGTTTTATTAGTTTTCGCTGGGTAACTTCATATTGTCCGATCGTTTTACCCTACTTGGGGTTTCATTATTTTTTACCGGATGACCTTAAGTGATCCGGTTATTACCCTACTTGGGGTCGTTTTATTTTTGAGTGGACAACCTTAAGTGGTCCAGTACCGGACGACCTTAAGTGGTCCGGTTATTACCCTACTTGGGGTCATTTTATTTTTGACTAAACAACCTTAATGGTCCAGTACCGGACGACCTTGAGTGGTCCGGTTATTACCCTACTTGGGGTCATTTTATTTTTGACTGGACAACCTTAAGTGGTCCAGTACCAGACGACCTTAAGTGGTCCAGTTATTACCCTACTTGGGGTCATTTTGTTTTGAGGAAATAGCTATTTTCACCCCGTTCTGAAGTCATACTAAGTTTTTCACACCACCCAATATAAAGCTAAGTTTTTCACCCCAAAAAGTACGAAGACATATGCGATGAACTATGCGCTAAATAGGCGACAGGTATGAGCAAGGGCGAGAAAATTATGAGTTAAATTATGCGACTGTTCTACGATGAATATTCGGAGATTCGATGTACGATTCGGTCAATCGCGGTCCGTCGCCCATTAAATAATTATTTTTGTTAGGCAAATGAACTGCGACTATTAGTCGAAAAATTATTCTGCGACACAACTGTGACATGCCAATGTCGCATATTATTCGCGAAATTAGTGCATAATAAGTTTTTTCGTATTTCTTTCATCTTTCAGTTATGCGAGGCGGTATGCGAATTACCGCATATTGCTAGCATACCCCCTTCGCACTTCTACTCGAAAGTGTATTTTTTATTTATTTTTTTATTTCTTTCATCTTTCAGTTAGTTCAGTTATGCGATGGGGTATGCGAATTGCCGCATACTACTCGCATACCACCTTCGCACTTCTACTCGAAAGTTTATTTTTTATTTCTTTCATCTTTCTGTTATTTCTGTTATGCGATGGGGTATGCGAATTCCGCATATTGCTTGCATACCCCTTTCGCACTTCTACTCGAAAGTTTATTTTTAAAATTTAAATTTTTGAATGGTTTAGAAACCGCTGGCAGTTGGAACGTTACGACCGATTTTGAGGCGTCTTATCCGCTTTTCAAAACGCCTGGGCAGTAAAAGCGTGCACACAAATTGTTTTATCCATCTATATAAAGCGTGTAATCTTCGATCCATATAATGCCCTCCGTTTTTCCCTTTTCTTGTATATGAGAAGCAGTTCGCCGGAGATAAACCAGAGTTACAAAAATTCTTTCTTTCGACCCGTGAGGCAATTTTTTAACATTACTGTGTCCGATTTGAGAACTCCTAACCTTTCGAATTCGTCGGAGGAAAAAATTCAACGAGCATAAATTCCGCTATCCAACTTTATTAACTTGGCCCCAGTATGAAACATATATGCCGAGACAGCGACGATGAAGATCAAACCTCCGGGCTCGGGTATTTCCGTATCAACTGTGAGAAGGTTGAAGGTCGGAACGTTGCGCGTCGGGGCCCTCTGTCAGAGGCAATGCTGGCCTCAACCTCTCTAGGTTTTGGTCGGCCAGGTTTTCCTGACAGAGGAAGGTGTTTGGTCGGCGGGGATCTCTTCCCGGAACCCGGCAGAGCCCATCGGTTCAGAGCGTGGTGGTCGGGGCCGATCTCATGCTGGAGTTCTACATGGAACTCCACAAACAAGCTCCACCTACAGCTCATCTTCCTGGCGTCTGAGTGCTGTGGTAGGCTGGTAGCTCGTCGGCTCCCTCGTCCTAGCTTTTTTTTAGGCTTGGCTGGTCCTTCGATTTTTTTTTTTAACTTTGTAATCGGCTGGGGTTGAAGCGTTTGTAAAAGTAGTAGTGTAGGGATTTCTATTCGATCTTTTATTCTGCGAAATACAATCTTCGCATATTATTCGCCTAGTTGGTGCATAATAAGAAAAAGAAACTATTTTTGGAAATTTTCTATTCTACGACACACATTGCGAAACACTCGTGTAGTATAAATGAAGAAAAATTTATTTATTTTTTTTTTTTTTTTTGAAATTTTCTATTCTGCGAAATACAAACGTCGCGTATTATTCGTCTAGTGGTTGCATAATAAATTTTTTTTAGAATTTAATTTTTTGAAAATTCTTTTTTAGGCGAAATGAATCTGAGACTATTAGTCAAAAATATTTACACACAATAAACGCATAACACGTAGTTTAGGCTAATGAACCTGCGACAATTAGTCGAAATACAAACGTCGCCTAAACAATTAGTCGAAACAAATTCGCATACAAACCGCACAACATTCGTAGTATAATCGAAAAGTTTATTTAAACAAAAATTGTTTTTGGAGATTTTCTATTCTGCGACACACATAATTGCGACAAATAAACGTCGGATAATGCATTCGCATGTCAACTGGAGGATATTCTCATACCCACTTTTTGTGTAAAACAATTATATTAAACAATTATTTTGGTCTAATTCTTTATGCTACCGTCTCACGACGGATATGCGTTAATTCGCAGGTCTACCGCATGGTATTAAACTGCGAAAGAGATACGGAAACTAAACCATTATATTTATTTTGTTTATTAAAAATGCATCGGAATTGCGAAAGTATGGCGTTTGTTACGCGGACATTACTCGACAGCTATTATTTCGCATATTTTGTCGTATAGTTTATTATTTAAAACAAAAAGAAAAAAAAAGAAAGCAAAACGTCGCATATACGCTACAGTTGGACCTCTCAGGAGAAGAAAACAAAAAAGAAAGAGTGGCGAAAATTTTGAAATTTTCCATCTTGCGACATTAATTCGCATAGTTAGAAGCAAAAGAACTGTTAGAAATTAAAAGAAAAAAAGAACCAAAAATGATGAACGAGAACGACGTCATGGACTTCTTAAGAGATTCTGAAGATTTCACGAATCAAGCTTTTCTCGAGGCGGCCGGCCAAGCGGGTGCCCTAACAGCGGCTACTGTGGCCGGCTACCCAACGGCTGCCGTAACGGGTATGGCGGGCTGCGACTAAGCGACTGAAGGCACGGGTCCGGAGGCCATCTCTTTTGCAGAGGTAATTTCCATTTGTTGCAATTATTTAATTTAAGTTATTTAATTTCATATGCTTTAATAGTTGAGAAATAATTGTTTTTGAATAAGTAACAATAACAACAACAATGCGATTTGTTTAGGATTCGTGGTCGTACAAGAGACCGGAACTGATCGGTAATTATCAAGGGCTGAAAATCAACGTTTACAGCTGGCAGTCTATATGTTCTGATATCAAGAACGAGTTGGGCCACGCTGAAGGGTCCTTGACTGATTTCTAGGGCTCGGTCTTTGGTCCGTTCCTCCAGTTTGATGATAAGGCCAGTGTATCTGCAAAGGCTATGCATGGGGTTCTTTCGCGCGAGGTGACTCGTGTCGGTCAGAAACCGAACGAGATGTGGTTCCGTATTGGTAACCATTTTACACGATTCTCCGCCCATGAGTATGTTGTGGTCACCGGGCTTGCTTTTGGATCGTCTGCGTTTGACCCGAACTCAGCGCCTCCTCCTCCTCCATCGTCGATTTTCTATGAGAAATATAAAGGCAAGCGGATCACTATGCAGCAGTTGTGTGATGACTTCAAGGCAGGGCAGTTCCGTCAGTCTCGAGATATGATAGTGAGAGTGGCGAAGATGCTAATGCTAATGTTCTTTATAATTCCTCATGACCACAAGAAGCCTATGTATATTAATACCTGCTGGTGGACTTTGCTTGAGGAAGACCAGATGTGGGAGAAATTCCCATGGGGGAGTTACTCGTTTCAGTACCTGTTCGACTACTTGCAGACGGCCCAGTACAATAAAATAAAATATCATATCTACGGATTTCACTGGGCGTTTCTAGTATGGTGCTACGAGGCAATCCCTGCATTAGTTCGTGAATGTGGAGCATGTACCTCGGTGAGACGTCCACCACGGCTGGTTCACTGGGAACTGAAGAAGGTCACAGTTCTAAATACATTTTTTGACGAAGAGGTATTATTTGATCCTAATCATTTTTTATTATAGCAAGTGATATTTGAAATTCTTTTTTAAGTCTTAACGATTTCTGATGATTTCTTTATTTTTATTTTCTATTTTTTAAAATTTAATTGGAGGTGCATGAGACGCTGGAGCCGTATAAGGATGAGAGTACTGTGTTGGACCTCTCGAATTTGGATGTTGTTCAGGGGCCTTGATTTTTGCGACGGGCTAACCCGGCCAGTCGCCGTATGCAAGAGTCGGCTCTGCAACTTCAAATTGCGGCCGACACTGTGCACCCGAGGAAGCAGGCCCGGACTGCGGGTGATGATAGGTCGGTGCACCCGGAGGAGGTGAGGCCAACAGATGGGTCGGCTTTTATTGAGGATATTCGCGCGTGCGTACGGGCTGAAATGGCTAATGTTATAGCCAGAATATCCTCTGAGGTGTCGGCAATCATTCTACGGGAGGTGCCGATTATTATTCGACAGGAGTTGGCCAATCTTTCGCACCCCCATCTGAGACAGCCTCCTCCCCAGTCCGAGCCAGCCGTCAACTCGACGAGACAGTGTTCCGCCACCCCCTCCCATGAGAGACAACGTTCCCCCTCCACCTCCAATGAGAGCCAACATTCCCCCACCTCCTCCCGTAAGAGACAGTGTTCCCCCTCCCGCTCCCCTGTGACACAGCGTTCTGCCCCCTGTGACACAGCGTTCTCCCCCTCCCATGAGAGGCAGCATTCCCATACTCCCTCCGAGACACCCCTCGTCCCCAATCTGCTCCTTAAGGCAGCCGTCGATCCCACCTCCACCTCGGAGACACCCCTAGTCCCCAATCCCCTCCCCAAGACAGTCGTCGATCCCACCGCTCCTTCTCCGCAGTCCTCGTCTTTCGAGATTGAAGTTGATCGACAAAGACGACCAGGACGTGCTATTGTAAGTCCATATCTACCCGAGGACTACAGACGGTATGCTAGAAAGGAGCGCGCGTTTGATCGGTTCATGGAATCCGAAGACAAAGAAATGTAAGTACATCCAAAAGATCTTTTATTGTTTATATAAAAAAAATAACTTTTTATTATATTATTTAATAGGAGGAATGTCGGCGTTTTATATGAGGTGGACCGGAAGTGGTTTCAGGAGTTGCTTAATCCGGATAATATGATGGAGGACGAGGTATGCATATGTTTGTCTTGTAATATCTTAACGTATAAAAATGAATTGATGGATGATATTTGGTTTGATTTTATAAAACAGCACGTGAATGCATACTTGGGGATTATGTAAAGCAATCCACAATTTTTGAAGTTGCAGCAACCGGTGAAGATGTTGGGCACTTATACCATCGTGCCGACTACATTTTTTGTGAGATTATTTTAATCCTTTCTCTTTTCCCTGTCATTCCATTTTTTTTAATAATCATATTAGTAACATTATTATTTATTACTATTATGTTGTATTTTATATAGATGATGCTGGAGGACTTGGAGAAGGAGATCGGTAAGGGGGAAGTGGACCCGGCCTCGTCGGAGACCCTCCAATCTTTGATTCGCATTGCAGAAGAGGGGGTCAGCCGATGGGGAATCCGTGTTCTTGGAGGGACATTCAATTTGTAAGTTTTTAATGATTCTGAATCAACTAATATTGCAACCTTTCCTAAAAAAATTAGTGAATTTCTCACAACTCAATACAACAGATTATTGAAGTAGTGAATTTGTCGAGCCACTACATGGTTGTCCAGATCTTTTTACGCGAGGGGACGATACGTGTGTTTGACCCCCTACGGCATACGTATCAAAAAAGAACGAGCACATTCGCGAATCACGCGTCAAAGGACTCCAAAAGATCCAAAAAGGAATTTCACTTATTGCCACGTATGCGGCGGGAGTAGAAGAGTGAGAGAAAAGTTCGAATTGACATTCATGGAGCCTAAAAATACTACGTTGCAACATGACAGAATTTCTTGTGGTGTATGCGTTGTGGAGATGGTGCGAGCACTGCTAACAACGGGGAAGTTTACCAGAGCCAAATCTACCAAGAAGTGGGCAGAGGAAGTGAGGCGCAAAATGGCTATGGAAATTTTTGAGTTTAGTACAGATGGAAACACAATTACCATGTAATACGTTTTTATTTTTATTTTTTTGCATTTTATTATATGTTTGATGTTTGTTGCATTTTGTTGTTTGTTGTATGTATGTATGAGAATATATTCTCATACCTGAAAGAAAAAAATTAAACTAAATTAAACAATGAAAGATGAAAGAAACGAAAAATAAACTTTCGAGTAGAAGTGCGAAGGGGGTATGCGAGAAATATACGGTAATTCGCATACCCCTCGCATAAATGAAAGATGATATAAATAAAAAGGAATCAACTTTCGAGTAGAAGTGCGAAAGGGGTAGTATGTATGCGAGCAATATGCGGTGATTCGCATAACTCATCGCATAACTGAAAGGTGAAAGAAATAAAAAATAAACTTTCGAGTAGATGTGGGAAAGGGGGTAGTATGCGCATAATATGCGGCAATTCGCATACCCCCTCGCATAACTGAAAGGTGAAAGAAATAAAAAATAAACTTTCGAGTAGATGTGCGAAAGGGGGTAGTATGCGAGCAATATGCGGCAATTCGCATACCCCCTCGCATAACTGAAAGATGAAAGAAATAAAAAATAAACTTTCGAGTAGATGTGCGAAAGGGGGTAGTATGCGAGCAACATGCGGCAATTCGCATACCCCCTCGCATAACTGAAAGATGAAAGAAATAAAAGATAAACTTTCGAGTAGAAGTGCGAAAGGGGGTAGTATGCGAGCAATATGCGACAATTCGCATATCCCCTTCGCATAACTGAAAGATGAAAGAAATAAAAAATAACTTTGGAATAAAAGTGCGAAGGGGGTATGCGATTTCGCATACCCCCTTCACATACCCTAAACCCCAAACCCTAAACCCTAAAACCTAAACCAATATTATATCTTATGATATAATGTAATTTATTCTTTAAATTACCGTTCAAAATATATAAATGAACATTATTATAATTTTTAATAAGTGGCTTTCTTCTATTGTCAATCAATTTCACAATAAACCATATATATCTATATACTTTAACTTAACTCACTTTCAAACATTTTATCTAAGATTGAGCTTGAATATTATTATATTTTTTTTAATAAGTGGCTTTCTTCTATAG
>CACSLK010027832.1:4930420-4944048 GCA_902706635.1 Striga hermonthica
CCTCCCAAGTGGAAATATTTTAATGTTTACCGAGCTCCGCCTTGGCCCTCGGAATGGCCGCTTTGCACCTTCAGGTCGGCACCTTTCTCGAATATGCTTACAAAACATTCATAATCCATTTCCCAGTCCGGCACCCATCCACCCCGGCTCCTTCAATCACGAGCCGGGGTGCCGACGTCAAAAAGCGCTCCCATAGAGATCCTGAACACTTTGCTTCCCGGTTCAGCTCGGCACTTCCTCCTTAGACCGGGTCCTAAGCTCGGGTTTTGGTAGCAACGTCTCCCCGGTTCGTTCCTGGCTAACTCGGATATCAACACAGGCCCCCGAGCTCGGATGGGAGGTCTATCATCTCGTTTGAGGTCGCTATGGTGATGGCTCAGCCCCGAGTTTGCCAAATTTCACCTCGGCTTTCCCGTTTTCCTTCGGATTTCGTCAAGTATACTGGTATATTAATGGCGCGAGCTGAAGCGACGCCCCCATTAATGCAACGTGATCGTTGTAATTCCTGTCGGCCCTGAAAAGGCGCGCCGTTTCAGAACCTTTACGCGTGGCAAGAGCTGAATGGTCCACGGGGGACGTCGCGTCGTCTCGGTGAGTTGGGCGATTACGAAGCGCGTGGAACTCACGTGGTTCACATAAACCGTCGGATGACTTCAATCTCCACCGTTCGATTTGAACAGTCTTTTTTATTAAATTTTTTGAATTTCAAACGGTGCCACGTGGCCTTCACTGATTGGGCCGAAGTTTATATATATATCCACCATCGTCTTCCTCGAGAAGCTTTACCTTTTCTGCGATTTTGAGCAAATTCCAGAGCAAAGCAGCAAGAGAACCTCTGAATCTTCGCGGAGCTTTCTGCAAATCGGTACCCAAGGCTTTTCCTCGGTAATTCTCTTGTTTTTCATTCCCTTCTTTTTTCTTTTCCCAATATGTCGAGCTTTTCGAATTCCGCGGCGTTTTCCGGCGGGAGCGAGAGGCGAACGGCGGAGGAGACCGGCGAAATCGTGGTTTACTCTCCGCCGGTTGCGGATACGACGCAACCTCTCCGGGCGACTCCGATTACGGCCGTTCGCGTAACTTGGCCGTCGGCGGCGGCGACTGACCCGCTAGGGGAGATGCCCTCACAGATCCCGGTGGTCGATGTTGTTGACCTTGGCTCCAGTCGGTCCGACGGCGGAGATAAGGCCATCCCGGACGGCGAGCCTTCTGAAAGCGACTCGGATGTCGACCCCGGCTTAGTTGAGGAGACCCTTCAGGGTGAGACTGACGGTCGTGAACGGGTCCCTATGGGGCTAGGCGATGCTGAGACCGACGCCGCCGTTGAAGCCGCGACTTCAGCTCCGCCGGGGAGCTGGCGTCGTCCCCCTCGCTCGTGGCCAACTGCCACGAAGATGTCGGCCTGGAACACGCCGTCCATTCTGGGGGATGTCGACCTGGTTAGGCTGCGGGGCAAGGTGAGTTTCGGCCCCGACATTCAGATCTTCGCTCCGTACGCCGGCGAGCGCATCCACTGTCCTCCGCCGGGCTGTATCAGAGTCTACCGCCACAGTGTCCGTCTCGGGCTTCGATTTCCTCTGCCCGGCGTTTTGAGTGGCATCTTGAGCGACCTCGGCATCGGGATCAGCCAACTTGTGCCCACGGCCTTCGCGCGGTTGATAAGTCTGATCGTCTTGTTCCGCAAGCAGGGCTGGGATGATCCCACGAGCGCGGACATTCGAGCTCTCTTGAACTTCAAGAAGTCCGGCAACACGACAACTACTATAGTTCCGTCGCTCCTGGGGTGGACAAGTCCCTGGTGAACAAAATACCAGAGTCGTTGCACGGCTACATGCCGGAATGGTTCTGGGTCTCTGGCGCGTGGCAAGCACCGGATGCTGTTCTGCACCCGTACACCGGCTTCATATCCGGCAAATGTGAGTATCATGCTGTTCCTTTGTCCAATTTCTAATTACGTGCATTTTTCCTGTGCTAACAGGTCGGTATTTCCGTTTCAGTCCACAATCCTCACCTCGACGCAGTGACGACCTAGCGGAGAAGATCGGCACTTTGCTGGCACTTGACGAGGAAGAGCGCTTTTACCGCGACCTAATTTCGGAGGAGAGTCTGATCACTTACGGCCTTTGCTCTGACTTCAAGACCGGCTATTCCATCCCAGGTCACTTTTACTTCACATCGGGTTATTTTATATATATATATATATCTATTTATTGAGTTCGGCGCCTGATCTTGTGACGTTGGGCAGTTTACTACCCCCTTCACCGAGAGTGCGGACTTCGATCCGTGAAGGAGGCCAACAAACCCGTTCACGCCAACCCGCAACCCCTTAAGGAGAGGAAGAAGATGGCCAGCCGGATGTCCTTCCTGACAGTCCAAGAAATGACAGGGTTCCACTTCAGCCGCGGATTCCCGCGCGGCTCCGCCCGTTCCCCGGACCGTGACCTCGGCTCCTTCCCAGCCCGTTATATCTGGTGGGCGTAATGGTGGTCGCGCTGGACCGATTGGAGGCCGGGCCGGGGGCCGAACTGGTGCTGTCGGGGGCCGAACCGACGTTGCTGATGGCCGAGCTGGGCGTGGTCCAGTTCCAACCCGTAGCCGGAGTGAAGACTCCAACCCTGAGGCCGGCGGCCAGAAGAAAAGCCGCGCTCGAGAAGGTAGCCCAGTCGGGTCCGGGCCTGACTCACCGATGAGGCGCGAGGAGCCGTCGTTCCCCCGCCTTAAGAGGACCAGGGCCGACGAGTCGGAGGCCGGCCTGATCGCGTCGAGCTCGGCGCACGTTCATCAGGCCGGGAACACTACTTATGTCCCGATGAACCCGGAGAGGCGGGCGTCGCTTTCCAAGAGCTTGGCCAACTTTCCAGACCGGTGGTTCGTTGATGCCTGCTCGGCGATTCCCTTCGACTTGCCCAACCGGTTTGAGCAGGCGATCTCCGCTGCAAAAGCTGTGCTGTCGGCTTGGACCCCTGTGGCCGAGGTGGCTACTGGGATGCGATCCCCCCCGCAGTTAATTCAGCACTCCGTTGCGTCTATGGGGCGGGCCATGGTTGAGCTGATGCATGCCCACGAGGCTATGTACAAGGAGATGGCCGCCCATGATAAGGCCGAGGAGGACTTGGCCACCTACAAGGGGAGGGTCAGCGAGCTGAAAGACGAGGTGAGCCGCGTCGGGAAGCTCGAGGCCGAGCTCGTCCTCCAGCAAGGGGCGACTGCCAAGGCGGAGGAGGCCGCGGCTAAGGTCGTGGAGGATCTGGCCCGCGAGAGGGCGCTGTGGGCCGAGCGGTTGGCCGCGGCAGAGGCTCGCCATGAAGCCGAGCTGAATCAAGAGAGGAGGGGTCGAGCTGAAGAGGTCACCGCTCTAGAGGAGAGGCACAAAGCCGACCTCGTCCACCTCGCGGAACTTCATAACGCCAAGATCGCCGAGCTCACTCGGAAGCATGAGGAGACGAGGTCCCAGCTCGTCGACTACGGCAACAGGATGTCTGCCCAGGCTTGCCTTCTGAAGGAGGCCGCCAAGCAGATTGACGGCGAGCCCATCGCTTTGCCCCCGCCTCTGACGTTTGCGGAAGTCTCCGTCCAGTATTTCGAGGACATCAGGGACTGCATGGACAGGTCGGCCGTCTTCAACCTCCATTGGTTGTTTCAACGGCTCGACGCCGGAGTGCTTTCTCTTGAAGACTTCCGCACGATCCTCCTTAAGAAGGCGGCGAGGCTCGAGGTCGAGTGCGAGGGACTCGTCTGCGAGGTCGACGAGGATGAGGCTACCGTGGTTCGCCGGCTCAAGGGCTGGGCCCACGACGTGATTGTGGGTTTCCAAGGGATCGGCCCCATCCCGTGTCCGGAGACGTGGCGGCTGGCGCCGGAGGAGTTGCTGCCGGAGTACGAGCCTTTCCTGCCCGCCGCTGACTCTGATCCGGAACCTCGCCGGGCCGCCGTCCTGACAGTTGTCGAGGAGATGGAGAGAGCCGAAAAAGCAGCGATGGCGGCGGCCGAGACCGGGGTGGCGGGGAAGGTAGATGAGGCCGGCACTTCCGGCGTGGACAAGGAGGACGAGCTCGCGCCGGAGGAGCGGCCCTCGGAGTCGAATCCGTAATTTTTATACCGTTTTGTTTGCTGGCCTGCGTGCCGTTAGATTGACCGGGTGTGGTCTAGATTTCGTATTTTGGCTTTTCTTTTGGACGTATTTGTGAACCTTTGAAGTATTATGCTTGTACCGCACTTGTTTTTGGATATATTTATGTCCTTTTGAGTATTTTATGGTTGTTTGATGATTGTTTATTTGGTTATTTTGGTTCCGAGGTCGACTTCGACGCCGTTACTCGAGGTACCGAGCTCGCGATTGAGCTCGGCACATTTCCCGCTGAGGCTGAGCCTCATGGCCGGGCTTGCTGTTATTATTTTCGGTGTCGAGGTCATGTTTGATCTCGGCACTTGCTTGTCACTTCGGACCAGGACAACGTACTGGTCCTTAGCTGACGCGATGTTTTCATGGGGTGCCGACCAGGTCATCGTACTGATCCTGGCCGACACCGTTACTTACGTTTTTATGAGGTGCCGATCAGGTCATCGTACTGATCCTGGCCGACACCGATCCTTACGTTTTTATGAGGTGCCGACCAGGTCATCGTACTGATCCTGGCCGACACCGATCCTTACGTTTTTATGAGGTGTCGACCAGGTCATCGTACTGATCCTGGCCGACACCAATCCTTACGTTTTTATGACCCGACCTACGCCTAAGTCCCACCTATTGCAAATAATAAAAGGGGGAGTTACATTTTTTCAACGTGTTCTTCATCACTTCATTGCAAAACGTATGGGGGGGGTTACAATAGATCGATCTAGGCCTACTGGTAAAATTTCTTCAGAAACGCCGAGTTCCAAGGGTATTGGTGGGGTGTGCCGTCGAGATGTTCGATGCGATAGGCCCCGTGAGGGAGGACTTCGCGGATTTTATATGGCCCTTCCCACTTCGGCTTGAGGGGTCCGGGATCGGGCCCCGTCACCCTTTTGAGCACCAAGTCGCCGACCTGATACGAGCGCGGTTTGACCTGGGAGTTTATGTATCTTTCGCTCCGTCTCTTATACGCCGCATTTTTCAGTTCGGCCTGCGTCCTGTGCTCGTCAATCAGATCCAGGTTGGCTCTCAGTGACTCGGAATTGGATTCTTCCTCGAAGTTGGTTACTCGAAATGTTGGGGCGCCGAGCTCAACTGGCATCATGGCTTCAGACCCGTATGCCAGCGAGAACGGCGTTTCGCCAGTGGACGATCTAGTCATTGTGCGGTAGGCCCAGAGTACACCCGGGAGTTCTTCCGGCCAGGCCCCTTTCGCGGCTTCAAGCCGGACCTTAAGCCTTTGTTTGATTACTTTGTTTACTGCCTCGACCTGGCCGTTGGACTGAGGGTGATATGGTGTCGAGAAGAAGTGTTTGATGTGGTGTTCTTCGCAAAACGACTCCAGCTTCCTCCCTTCAAATTGTTTGCCATTATCGGTGATGATTGAGTTTGGTACCCCGAAACGGCATATGATGGACTTCCACAAGAAATCTATCATTTTTTGTTCTGTTATGGTAGCAAGCGGTTCGGCTTCTGCCCACTTCGTGAAATAATCCACTGCGACCACCGCGTATTTCACCCCGCCTTTTCCGGTAGGGAGGGGGCCGATTAGGTCGACACCCCATCTGGCGAATGGCCACGGGCTGAGGATCGATTTTAGGGGCTGCGACGGCTGGATGATGTTGGGTGCGAAGGTTTGACATTTCGCACATCTTCGGGCCAGGTCGAGGGCGTCCTTCTTCAGATTCGGCCAATAATAACCTTGTCTGAGGACCTTGTGTGCGAGGGCGTGCCCCCCTGAATGATTCCCGCATACACCTTCATGGATTTCTTTGAGTATGTATTCGGCGTTTCCTTCGTCCACGCACTTGAGCAAGGGTGCCGAGTAGCCCCGTTTGAACAGTTCTCCGGCTACGATCGTGAACCGGGCTGCCCGAGTACGGAGCTGCCTGGCCTCTTTTGGGTCCGGCGGCAACGCATCGGTCTCGAGATACGAATAGATTGGGACCATCCAGCCCGGATCTTGATCTTCCACTCCCTGCTCGGCACTTAACACGGAAGTGCCGAACACGGAGGGCTATTCCTTGTGTCCGACCTGGACATATTCAACGCTTTCCACCCCGGCACTTGAGGCGAGACGGGCCAGGGCGTTAGCTTGCACGTTCTCGGACCGAGGGATGTGCTCTATTTTCGCCCGGATTTTGGCTAGCTTCTTCTTTACCAGCCCCAGGTACGGGACCAATCTCGGTTCCTTTACCTCGAATTCCCTGGATATCTGCTTAACCATCAGCATGGAATCTGAGTATATGATGAGGTCGGTTAGGCTCATGGCTTCTGCCAAGGCGAGCCCAGATAGCAATGACTCATATTCGGCTTCATTGTTGGTTGCCGGGAAGAGGTATTGTATTGAGTGGCAAAAGAGCGTCTTTTGAGGATCCATGAGGACAACTCCTCCGCCTGCTCGTCCGACAGTGGAGGATCTATCCACGTACATCACCCAAGGTTGTTCGCTCGTTTCTCTGAGTCCCGGCGTGAATTCGGCTATGAAGTCCGATAGTACCTGCCCCTTCATTGCTGTTCGGGGTCGGTAATGGATGTCGTATTGCCCCAGCTCCACTGCCCACTTCACCATCCGGCCTGATGTGTCAGGTCGGTGAAGGATCTGCCTCAGCGGGTAAGCGGTGAGCACAGTTACGGAATATTCGAGGAAATATGGCCTTAACTTCCGCGCGGCGGTCACTAAGGCGAAAGCAAGTTTTTCCATCGGTGGGTATCTCAGCTCGGCATCATGAAGTGCCTTGCTGACATAATAGACGGGATGTTGGGAAGACTTGTCTTCTCGAATGAGGGCGGCGCTGACCGCCACGTCGGAGACTCCCAAATAAAGGAAAAGCATCTCCCCAGGTCGGGGTTTTTGCATGGTTGGAGCCCGGCACAGGGCTTCTTTGATAGCTTCTAATGCTTGCTGGCACTCCAGAGTCCATTCGAACTTGTGATTTTTCTTGATAGCGTCGAAGAATGGTTTGCACCGGTCAGTCGACTTCGAAACGAATCGACTGAGGGCGGCAAGCTTGCCAGTTAGGCTTTGTACCCCTTTAATCGAGGTCGGCGGCCGGAGATCCTGGACGGCCTCGATCTTTTCGGGATTGGCGTCGATGCCGCATTGGCTGATGATGTATCCCAGGAACTTTCCCGAGCCGACACCGAAAGTACATTTCTTTGGGTTTAACTTCATGTTGTAATCACGCAAAATAGAAAACATTTTATTAAGGTCGTTTACATGATCGGACGCATACACGGATTTGACCAACATGTCATCTACATACACTTCCATACTAACACCTATCAAATTAGCAAACATCTTGTTGACTAGGCGCTGGTACGTGGCCCCGGCGTTCTTCAGTCTGAACGGCATCATGGTGTAGCAGTAGAGTCTGCGTGCCGAATAGAAGGATGTGTGCTCGGCATCATCCGGGTGCATCGGGATCCAGTTGTATCCAGAATATGCGTCCATGAAGCTCATTAGTTCATGCCCAGAGGTGGCGTCCACCATGTAATCAATGTGGGGCAAGGGGTAGCTGTCTTTGGGGCACGCCTTGTTGAGGTCGGAAAAGTCGATGCAAAGACGCCATGCCCCACTGGCCTTTTTCACAAGTACCGGGTTGGCGACCCAGGTCGGGTACCGGACTTCTTTAATATAGTCATTGTCCTTGAGCTTGATCACCTCTTCTTCGAGAGCTTGCTGCCGGTCTGGCCCCAGCTTTCTTCTCTTCTGGACGACCAGCCTGATTGTGGGGTCGACCTGCAACCTATGGCAGGCGACCTTCAGGTCAATACCGACCATGTCTTCGTGGGTCCATGCGAATACATCCGCATTTTCTCGAAGTAAATTGGTCAGCTCGGCCTTCAACGGCGCCAGCAATTTACTGCCGATTCGAAGTTGCTTCTGACAGGTCTCCTCGTCGATGAAGATGACTTCGACCTCGTCCATGGGCTCGACTCGTTTTGTGCCCCTTTTTTCTTCGTACTGGGTTCGCGGGTCGAGCTCGTCCTCTTCTGCCACCGGTTCCTTCCCAGCTCTTCGGCCTCTATCTTGGTCCAGGTCGGGCCCGGCCCCATGTTCCTGCTCGGCGTTCGCCCCGGCCTGGGGGAGCGGACCTATCTGGATTTCCAGCATGTGGTCGCTTCCCATGCCGGGGTGAACCACCTCGTCACCTGCTTCTCCTGCCACCTCGGTGCTTCCAACAACCTGTCCGGCACTTGGCGTAATCGTGGGCGAACCTGTCTGGTTTCCCAGCATGCGGTTGCCCTCTTCCTCCTCGCGGCGCTCGACCATATTCGTCCCGGCTTCAGGGGAGGAGTTCGCTGCATTGATTTTTGCTCGAGGGATAGTCAAGACGCATTCCCGCGCTTCTCTCTGGTCTCCCCGATGAGTTCCCTCCCCGTCCGAAGTCGGGAACTTGATGGAGTAATGGAAAATTGAGACGGCTCCCCTCAGCTTGTAAAGAGCCGTTCTGCCCAGGATGGCGTTGTACTCGCTCGAACAGTCCACTATCTTGAAAGTTTCTAGAATCGTTCGCGTGGGCTGCCCCTTCTCCCCGAACCTGATCGGCAGTGTTACCTGACCAACGGGGGTCGTCATGTGGCCGTTGAACCCCTGAATCTGCTCTCGGCAGGGTTGCACTTCCTTCCTGTCAATCCCCATTTTTTTGAACGTGCTATAGTACAGGATGCTCGCATAGGCCCCGGTGTCGACCATTATTCGGTGGATCTTGATCGCCATTATCGGGGCCGTGATCACCAGGGCGTCCGAGTGGGGATGGTCGAACAGGAATGCGTCCTCATCAGTGAAGGATATCTTGTTGGGCGTCGGCTCAGCCGCCGGCCTGTTCCCAGCGTGCATCACTCTCTGCCCGGCGTAATAAGCCTGTCGGGCGTAGGCCTTTGTCTGCCTCCTCGAAATGAGGGATTCATCCCGGCTCGTGTTCACACGCCGGGGTGAAAAATCAGTCTGGTCGGTGCCCGGTCGTGGGGATCGATCTCTCTTTCTTCCCGCGGAGGTGCCGGACTCACCTTGGTGGGCCGGACTGAACATTAGGATTTCGTTGGGCGCGCCTTGCTGCGGCTTTTTCCTCCGGGGGTTCACGTCGGCATCTTCATCACTGTCGAGGCCGTCTCCGAAGCGGCCTCCCTTCTTTCTCTTCTCGCCAGGGTGAGTAAACTTTTTAACTTGTGGGTCGTCTATCAGCTTGAGCAACGCCGCGATCAAATTACGGCATTGGTCTGTGTTATGTCCATGTGCCTTGTGGTAGGCGCAATATCGGGTCTTGTCCACCTTGTCTTTGTCGGTGAACATAGGCTTCGGGTCGGGTAACAAGCCTTTCGTTTTGATCTCCTCATAGACCGCGGCAGCGCCAACGGAAAAGACGCCCTGGTAGCTTTCTCTGAGCTCTTCCGCTCTTTGCTTCCTCATGGCTCGCACCTCGGCAAATGTCTTGCCGGGCTTCCCCGATTTATCTTTATTCTTGTCCTTGCTCGACGTGGCGTCCAGCACCGGGATGGATGAGGATTCCTCGGCCATTATGTAATTCTGAGCCTTGGCGAGGAATTCCTGGTAGGTGGCTGGCTTGTTCTGGCACAGGGACCATTTAAACAGGGTTTTCGGCTTCAGCCCAGCCTGCACAGAGACAAGCAGGGTCTCGGGGTGACACTGCTCCATGTTCTGAACTCGGTCGTTAAACCGGGTGATATAGTCCTTCAGGCTCTCGTCCTCACCTTGGACAATGTTGGCTATCGATTCCTTGGGGGCCAGGCTGATCTGTGATCCGATGAAGTGCGAACGAAATGCCGACCTGAGCTGGCCCCAAGTGCAGATAGAGTGCGGATACAAAGAATGGTACCACCTCTGCGCCTTTGGTCCCAGGGTCAGGGAAAACATACGGCAGCGTAAGGCGTCTGTCGCGCCGTGCAGGTCCATCCACGAGGTGTAAAGGCCGATATGGGAGTCGGGATCCGAGTTTCCATCGTAAAGTCCGAGCTGCGGCACCTTGATTTTCTGGGGTACGGGCTCGCGCAGGATGTCAGGAGAGAGAGTAGAGGCGTGGTCAACGACACGTGGAGTGGGTTGCGAGTAGTGAGGTGGCGATGTGCCCCTTGGGGGAGTGCGCCGACCTTCCAATTCGGCAATTCTGCGCTTGAGGGCCGCGACTTCATCCGCGTCACGCCCAATGTTTTTGCCTCGCTCAATCACGTCCCAGAGGTCGCGGTTGGCCTGGGTTTTGTCCCCAAGGCGCTGGTACGCGGAGCGTCGTATGACCTGGAGGCTCCGGTCTGGCTGTCTTTCGCCAGTATGCTCTGTGGGTGCCGGTCTGGCGTTTTTCTCGCGCCTGACTTGTGCGGAGCGATTGGGTGATTGAGCCGTCGTCTTGGATTTTGCGGGTTTTTTCTGCTGCCCCCCGGCCTCCTTGTCGGGGGTTTGGAGCAGGGTGTTGATGGGGTTTTCCGTGGCTGCCACGGTGTTTCCTCCGGGTGCCTGGCTCGCTAGAGCCTTGGCGAAGACCCCCTCCAGGGCCTTGAGGACATCGGGGTGCTGCATGGCAGCAGCGAAAGTAGGGACAGGAGGGACGGGAGCTTGGGTCCCTTGCTGGTTGCGGCGAGAGGTTTCTTCGCCGTTACGTCGGCGGGACTGAGCGCCGGATTGCCGGGTTGACTCGTTGTTGCTGGACGAAGTCATCTTGAATGAGGTTCCAAGCGGACGGAAGTGAGTGAATATGGGATTTCACAAGGTCGAACAATTGACACCAAGTAACTTATGGTGCCCTCCTTCTAGCGCCAAACTGTTGACGAGCGTTTTCGGTCAACGGTTAAAAATAAAGAAAGCCGAAAGTAGAACTGAAAAAATGGGAGAATGGTCCGGTTTAATTACGATTTTATTAAACGATCACGAGGTCGGCCTCTCGTACGAGGTCGGCACTTGCGATATACTTACAATCCTTACAACAAGTTTCTTACAGTTTCTAGAGAGAGAAAGTGGAGAGAAGGCAGAGTTAGTTGGATTTCAACAACCCAAAATAAATGAAATGAGCTGCTATTTATAATAGTCTTTAATGTGGCACTATTCAGCTACTGTTCACCGGTCTTGTCGCACAGTAATCTTGCAGAGTAGTTCGGTGTCTCCCTGACGTCTATTTAATGCGATTTGAGGTTTTTGCAATCATTAACTGTCAGGCATTTAATGCAAGCATGGGGGGCATTTAATGCTGGCAGGCTTCCTTGTCTAGGTTTGCTTGTAGAGCGACATGCTACGAATGCCTGTCCCATCGCCCAATGATGACCTCCCAAGTGGGAATATTTTAATGTTCACCGAGCTCCGCCTTGGCCCTCGGAATGGCCGCTTTGCACCTTCAGGTCGGCACCTTTCTCGAATATGCTTACAAAACATTCCTAATCCATTCGCCAGTCCGGCACCCATCCACCCCGGCTCCTTCAATCACGAGCCGGGGTGCCGACGTCAAAAAGCGCTCCCATCGAGATCCTGAACACTTTGCTTCCCGGTTCAGCTCGGCACTTCCTCCTTAGACCGGGTCCTAAGCTCGGGTTTTGGTAGCAACGTTTCCCCGGTTCGTTCCTGGCTAACTCGGATATCAACATTATTTATCTATATACCTTATCTTAACTCACTTTCAAACATTTTATCTAAGATTGAGCTTGAACATTATTATATTTTTTTTTAATAAGTGGCTTTCTTCTATTGTCAATCAATTTCACAATAAACCATATTTATCTATATACCTTAACTCACTTTCAAACATTTTATCTTCTATTAGTAATTCATTGGGCGGGATTTTTTCCCTCCATAATTTCAAGTATACGAATGATATGCGATATATCGCACATTGTTTGCCGTGCTGCGAATAAAGGTTGGCAGGTTTCGTCTTTTACACTCTCAATTAAATGACAGTCTTCGGCGCATTAAAAACAATTTTTTTATTTTACGTAGTATATGTTTTTAAACAGATATGCGAAACAGAATGCAATTTACTGTCAAAACGTTATGCGACTGAAATGTGATTTTGAAGAGTCACTCTGAAACGTCCCCTCAGTCCTTGGCAAATTAATAACAGCGCGCGTATCAAGGAGGATAGATATCTTCTTTAACTAGATATGCAAAATCATTTATTGTAAATACGTTATGCGAATGAAGTGCGATTCATCGCATTTTGTTAGCAGTGCTGCGAATTTAAAGAGTCGCTCCGAAACGTCCCCTCAAGTCTTTGGCAAATTAATAACGGCGCGCGTATCAAGGAGGATAGATATCTTCTTGATTAACCAGATATATGCAAAATCATTTATTGCCATAAAGTTATGCGAATGAAGTGCGATTCATCGCATTTTGTTCGCAGTGCTGCGAATTTGAAGAGTCGCTCCGAAACGTCCCCTCAAATCTTTGGAAAACTAATAACGGCGCGCTTATCAAAGAGGATAGTTATCTTCTTTAACCAGATATATGTGAAATCATTTATTGTCATATAGTTATGCGAATGAATTGCGATTTATCGCATTTTGTTCGCAGTTCTGCGAATTTGAAGAGTCGCCTCTTCTCCGAAACGTCCCCTCAGTCTTCGGCAAATTAATAACGGCGCGCGTATCAAAGAGGATAAATATCTTCTTCAGTCCTCTATAAAAGGCAGCTGAGATGAGACAATTGAATTAGGATCAGGACCCATCTCCCAATTCTATAACTCTCGATTTTCCTCAACATGCCGGTCAATGTAGTCTTCATTGACGGCATATTGAGGAAAATCGAAGGTTGAAGAATTGAGAGATGGGTCCTGATCCTCCTGTTGTCTTTGAGGGCGTGCTCTCTTTCACCATCGTAGCCTCCTCAATCTAGTATACCTCGGAAGTCCAAGCACTCGCCCTGGAGATCCCACGTCTGCCCAGGCACATGGTCACCTCTCATTGAAAGCTAAAAACATTGGAAACTGATGAAAAAGCTGTTGGAGACCATGTATTTGGGAAGACGTGAAATCTCCGGCGAATTGCTTGGTCTTTCGGGGTTTACTAGATTGAGGCGCCTACGACGGCGAGGGAGCACGCCTTCAAAGACAAAGGTTCTTGTTCTTCCGGGGTATACTACTTTTTTTTTATCGGAAGCCAGACCATTGATATAAATCCCGTTTTCCATTTTCTTCAACTGGTGTACAAAATTCACTGGCAAAAGACAGATGTGAAAATGGAGATTCAAAGTCAAACAAGGGATGGCGATTAATTTCGTTCGACTCACAGACCTATCCCTTCTAACAAAAAATGGCGAGAAGATCCCGTACCTCCTCTGCAACAGACTCCTCTGCACAATTGGTTCGAGAGGCAGACTCGATATGAGAAAACGGTGAACGTAGTACCGGGGTTTAAGTAGTACCTCATATATTGGAGGGCTTAAAGGTTCAAAGCATACCGGACAATTTAGAACTTCTGGCTCGGTTATGGTCACTAAAACTTGTTACTGAACGTAGCACGGGGTAAAATAGTAGTTGAGTTGATGTAAAGTAGTTGATTCGATGTAAAAGTGCGACAT
>CACSLK010027832.1:4946467-4978037 GCA_902706635.1 Striga hermonthica
GTTATGCGAATCGCACAATAAACCTAATTGTGCGATTATTATGTTACATGTTATGCGAATCGCACAATCAACCTAATTGTGCGATTATTATGCGACATGTTATACGAAACGTGCAATCAACTCAATTGTGCGATTATTATGGGACATGTGTGATGTGTGCAGGTCAACCCAATTCCGATTTTGATGTACCTGGATTACGAACATTTGCTTCTCATTGACCTCTTTGTCTTCGTCACCTGAGTCACCATTGTGCGTGTTGGTTTGGTCATCATTATTGTCATCGTCACGAGAATGAGCTGGTTGGTTCGAACAACCCGAGGTTTGATCATCAGCGCCCCGAGGATATCCTGTATGTGTAAATGAACTAAGGCCTGCTTGATGTGAATATGGGGCCTCGTGGGAAAATGCAGAACTACCAACACCAAAAGAACTCGAAGATACACCTTGGGACGCCATCATTTGCGTGAAGCTTTGTTGCGCCGTCCCCGGAATCCCTACATTTACTCGCTTCTCCAACTCCACGTAAATGTTGGGATTTCTTTGTTCTTCAATCAGCTCTAAGATATCCTCATTTCATCTTCACAACTCGTTCCCTTCCATCAAATACTGCCACAATATGTACTCAAAATTACAAGGATTGGCCTTCAATAAGGCTTGAACACGAGAAACTACTTCAGAATACATTTGTCGGCCGAAATTTATTCTCATCAGCTCTGCCACTCCACCAAGATATGAACCCTCGCAAAATGAACCACCAAAGTGCACCAATACTCTAACACGGTTGCTAGCCATTCAAATAAGTGAACAACATAAAGAACTAAAAAAAAAAAGAAACAGAAAAATGCAGTAGATGAATGGTGTAGGCGTTAAATTGTTAGAGATCGCTGTTATTTTGCCTGCATGATAAATGCAGAGACCAAATCCTCACCTGTGAAAAAGCAGTAAATTAATGAGGTGCGCAACTTATACGAAAGATCTGTGAACGAATTCCGAATAGTCGTAAAATTGCCAGGTCGATATGGCCCTGCGAAAAAATGGCGCATAATCGTCAAAAAAAAAATGCTTTATTCGATTTGGTTATGCGATTCTTAAATATGCGAGCGAAAAAATGTCACATAATTGTCAATTATCTGGAGGATATATGCGAAATTGTTTCGCATATTAGTAAATTATGCGATTGACTTGGATATGCAATTACCAGAAAATGCGTATTCAACAAACTATGCGAATTAGATGCGAAATATTTTCGCAGTCATAAATTTGCAAGGTTGATATAGCCCTGCGATAAGAAGGCGCATAATCATCATAAATTATGCTGCAATCGATTTGTATATGCGATTATAAAAAATGCGAAAGATGTTCGCACATTTCTAAATTATGCGTTTGATGTGGATATGGGATTAAAAAAATGCGAAATGTTTACGCATTGTCATAAATTATGCGGTCGATTGGATATGCGCTGGTTCATTTGGACATGCGAGTGTAATATCGCATAGCATTTCGTGAGTTTTGGGGTGTAAAAGAAGTTATTTGATGGGGCGGTGTGTAAAAGAAAGAATAGATTTATAATGGGGTGAAAAAGATTTTGACCCTTTTGTTTTTTACTGGACAATATTATGTTACCCAATTGTTTTACGTGGCTCGTATGCATTTAGTTTTATGGAATTGCGGCCTCGTAGCTAATTGACTTAGCCGGAGTCGGAGCTTTACGGCGAGGAAATATGAATGTCATCTCGGCCGGAGTCGGAGCTCGACGGCGAGGAAATATAAATGTCGTCTCAGCCGGAGTCGGGACTCGACGGCGAGGAAATATAAATGTCGTCTCGGCCAGAGTCGGAACTCGACGGCGAGAAATATGAACGTCGACTCAGTCGGAGACGAAACTCTTCGGTGAGGAAATACAAGCGCCATCTCAGCAAACGCCGTCTCAGTGAACATCATCTCTCATCTCAGCCGGAGTCGAACCTCTAACGGCGAGAGAATACAAAAGCCATTTCAGCCAACGCCATCACAATAAACGTCATCTCAGCTGGAGTCGAACCTCCAACGGCGAGAGAATACGAATGCCATTTCAGCCAACGCCATCACAATAAACGTCATCTCAGCTGGAGTCGAACCTCTAACGGCGAGAGAATACGAACGCCATTTCAGCCAACGCCATCACAATAAACGTCATCTCAGCCGGAGTCGAACCTCTAACGGCGAGAGAATACGAACACCATTTCAGCCAACGCCATCACAATAAATATCATCTCAGCCGGAGTTGCACCTCTGACGGCGAGAGAATACGAACGCCATTTCAGCCAACGCCATCACCAATAAATGTCATCTCAGCCGGAGTCGAACCTCTAACAGCGAGGATATATAAACGTCATCTCGGCCGGAGTCGAACCTCAACGGCGAGAAATGTAAACATCGTCTCGGCCGGAGTGGAGCTCAACAGCGAGGAATATAAACGTCAACTCCGCCGGAGTCAAACCTTAATAGCGAGGATATATAAACGTCATCTCGGCCGGAGTCGGAGCTCAACGAAGAGGAATATAAACATCGTCTCGGCCGGAGTCGGAGCTCAACGGCGAGGAATATAAACATCATCTCGGCCGGAGTCGGAGCTCAACGATGAGGATATATAAACATCGTCTCAGCTCCATCGTTGGTAAGTGAACTCGACCCCATCGTTGATAAGTGAATTCGGCTCCATCGTTGGTAAGTGAACTCGGCCCCATCGTTGGCGAGTGAACACGGTCCCATCGTTGGTGAATGAACTCGGCCCCATCGTTGGTGAGAGAACTCGACCCCATCGTTTGTGATAGAACTCGGCCCCGTCGTTGGTTAAGTGAACTCGGCCCATCGTTGGTAAGTGAACTCGGCCCCGTCGTTGGTAAGTGAACTCGGCCCTGTCGTTTATAAATGAACTCGGCCCCGTCATTGGTAAGTGAACTCGGCCCATCGTTGGTAAGCAAACTCGGCCCCATCATTGGTAAGTGAACTCGGCCCCGTCGTTTATAAGTGAGGTCGGGGGTGATCGAGTGATGAATCGGCCCGGTAGAACTGGACTCGTCGTCGGGAGAATAATTAGTTGGTCCGGTGGAATTGCGCTCGGTTGTGGTGTTGTCCCCATCTTAAGTACTCGAACAAATGTTGAGATCGGTTGATACGTCAGCTGGTTGTGAATAATTTTTCGCTCGTTGCTTCTATCATACTGAGTGGTAATATGTTCATCTCGATTGTGGTCGATCACCTCAGACTGTGGATAGTTGTCGATACGGTGGATTGATTCGGACGACAGAGTGGTCGGCCCGGTTGCGATTTGGGGATCCGTCAGTGAACGATTGTCATCTCTCGTCCCCTCATTTTTTCATTCTTATATATATATATATATATATATATATTTAATATATCTCTCTTGTTTTTTGTATATATATGTATACGTGTATATATTTATTTTGACGTATATGTATACATATATATATGTATATATTTAAAGTGAAATTGAGAGTATGAAAGACCAGCATTTCTGACAACCATTAGCTGCACCAGAAACAATTTATTCCAAATTGCGTTCAGGATAATAAATCAATAATTATCAACAGACAGAACACTAAATAGTAAACTAAACTGAAGTTGCAATACTCTTAGCATGTATAAACTTCTTCAAATTTTCCAAAGGTAATGTATCATCATTTCGAGAATTAAAGCTTAAAAAATTAAACAGAAAGGAAAATCAATAAATCGCAAGAGAATGGAATCAAAGCATCTCTCAGATATAGTTGTGATCAGTGTTTACATATAATGCCACACATGACATAACAGGTATAAATAAAAAAGTGACTCAACAGCACAATGATATAAAGTGGCATTACACATTTACACTCATCTGTAGGCGCAACAAGTGACAGTGTAGAAAGATGATATGTTCCTGTAGTTTTAATTGATTCAACAAACAAAAGAAGTGAGTTTTTATCATCTGGATCCACACTGCGCCGCCTGGCCTCAATATTCAAATGTCTCCAAACTCAATGCCCGTGGGCAAAGTCAAGACGACAACCGGGGCCAATGATATGAGTTTTTTTACCGTCCAAAACCCTCACAAACTCCAAGTCGGTTCCCTAGGGAATCAAGATTATAATGAAGTAGTTCAATAGATTTTAAATGAAACAAGAGAAACCAAATTGTATTGATGAGGACAGAAGAAATACATGTTTGTTGTTGTATTCGCACAATGCAGACTCTGCTATCTCCTTTCCAGTTAAATATTTCATCACTTGGCCCGCTTCCTCGGGGGTTACAGGCTGGCTTCTGCAGATTAAATTATGTGGTAAACATCAATAACGCATGCAAATTATATTGGAGGACAGCCTGAAAACAAATTGAATAGGATAAATGACTAACAGGAAGAATGCAAAAAAAGAAATAAACCTCTTCGAATAATAACGAGGCGACTGCCCTCGCCAGGGATTTTCAAGGCTTCCCAATGGGGCTGTTCCCTGAGAAGACATATGTTGAGAGGATGAGATTATATCATGAAAATGATCATAGAAAAGGGAAAGAGGACGCTAAATATGCTACCCTTCGGCTTTTGACTCAGCTCATTCTTGGGCAATTTTCAACTTTTCCGAAGTTTTATCATCGTTTTCCTCCCTGAATGAATTCTCAGATTCATATTATATCCCTTTATTAACTAACAGAATTGTAGAACAGAAAAGCTTGATAAAATAACATAATAAATTGAAGGAAAAAAAACCCTAATCGGAGAAGTAGGGGACCAAAGATCAACAGCCACTGAAACTTGTGCTTAATCATTTTTTGAATGAAATCATAACAACAAGATGGAATATAATCATTCAATACGAATTCGAAGAAGTCGACGACCACTAACCTCATCAATTTCCGTTTGCTACTCCTCGTCGTCAGCGGCATTTTCGTTCCGATTATCGATGAAAAAACCCTAATCGGAGAAGTATAATTGCTCAAAATATATGATGGCTCGACTTTTCTCTGCTATTGAACGGAGTATTACGTCTGTATTTACTGTTTATAGCTACATGATATGAGCTTCTCCTATTAGAATTAGGAGACCTAATATCATGAGGAAATCCTCCAACTCTTTTTAGCTTTTATAAGTCCTGATTTCTTCCAAACTTTTACTCCCTTCTATAAAACTTTCATGTCTTTCGACCTGCATTGGTAAAATTCTATAAATAATTGCATATACTTCTATTATTTAGGAAAGGGCGTTACTATTTACCGCCCCTTTATTACTAGTCACCGCCTTTGTTGGACGATTTTTCCCTTTTCATTGTTGTCTCCAGGAAAAGTTGCATGCGGCCGGCGGTGTCCGACCGACCGGACCGGTGGCCGTGCGGTAAAGCAGGCCGTACGGACCGGTCTATGTACTAATAGACCGGCCGTACGGCCCACTTGGTGTCCGACCATGACGGCCGGTTGAAACCCGGTCCGGCCGGTCCGACCGGTCGGACATTATTTTTTATTATTTTTAAATGCTTTAAAATTATTAATACATTGCAGGTGTCTTTAGAAGATTTTGGAGGAGATGGTATTGATACCGATCCGCTTTCAATACAACTACGTTGTTTATTAGTGATGAGGAGACTATTAATGATGCAAAAAGTAGGGCAATTCTGAATGTTTCTTTTTGAGTATTTCGAAACACAAAAAACCCGGAAGGCTGAAGATCTTGAAGTGCAACCGAGGCGAACGTTATAGAGGCAAAAACATAGATATGAATAAAGCTGTTTCTAGACATTAAAAAACGAAAGCGTGCCAGTGCCCTTTTGAGATACAAGTAAACCATGTTGCCAGATCGACATACCGAATGATCCACACGAGTCAAGACGAAACGAAGGGATACCATAATCATTCATTTGTTGTGTATTCTGAGGGCCATCGACAGTCGAACGGCATCAACCAGTCATCAAAAAATATTATTCGTGATATGACTGTTGCGCATGCGACACCAGCAAATATTTTGGCCGCCGTCCAGGGAAAAAATCCACACGACCATGCGAATCGGCGACATATATAACTATAGAAACTGGTTGCGTAAGAAAAGTCTTGAGGGTAGGGACGTTCCTACCCAACTTCTACATTTGGCTAGCAGCAGCAAGTATATAGTTTATACAAATGTCGATCTGAATACAAATGCGCTGACACACATATTCATGGCCCATCCTGATTCAGTGAGTCTATTCCGGACATATTACTGGTTTGTCGACATATATTCGACGTACAAAACCAACAGGTATTTTAAATTTACAGATATGTTATTAGTATTAATTTAAATTTGTATTTTGGATTAAATTTTATGTGATTATAATTTTTGTCTTTTGGTCTCATTTTCACAAGTACAAGATGTCGTTGGTCGAGATGATTGGCATGACGCCGTGCAACAATAACTTTCTAATTGCGTATGCTCTCATGAAGGACGAGAAAGAGGCCAGTTATGATTGGGTTCTCGACAAGTTGAGACTTCTCATAGGCTATACGGTAAGGATTTATATGAAATACACGATTAATTTAATTAGTAATAAAAGTACTGTGCAATATGGTAAAAAAATTTGAGCTTTTTTTGGCGTGTCTCACTAATTTTTGCCGCTGCTCAGGTGCATCCTAATGCTGTTGTCAGTGACAGAGAGTTTGGCTTAATGACTCCTATTAGGAGGCATTTTCCCCAATCTGCCCACTTACTCTGCACGTGGCACATCAACAAGGATGTGGAAAACAAAGTGTACAACCTGTTTGGGAAAAATAAAAAATTATCTGAGAGGTTCTTGCGCGGTCGGTGGAAGTCGATTATGGATGCCAGTACGTCGGATGAGGACGACACTGCCATAGCTCAATTGAATGCAAAATACGAGAATGGCTCACAAGTGGTACAATATCTCGAGCAGACGTGGCTAGGCCACAAGGAGAAGTTTGTGAAAGCCTGGACGAACCAAGTAACACAATTTGGCAACACAACTACCTGTAGGGTGGAAAGTGCCCACTCTGTGTTGAAGCAGTGGCTACAGTGTGGCATAAGATTGATAAGGAGATCGAGTCTCAATTGACTGAAATCAGGTACACTCCTCAAAAACGAAATGTGTCATTTTATTACTTATGAAATAGTTATAATAAATAAAAAAGCCACCGAAATATATTATACTTAAGTAAATAATATTATATTATATTATAATTTGTTATATTATATATGTATATTATATTATAAAATGTTATATTATATAATTATTTTATATTATATAAGTATAGTATATTATATTATAATTTGTTATATTATATTATATAAGTATAATATATTATATTATAATTTGTTATATTATATTATATAAGTATAGTATATTATAATTTGTTATATTATATTATATAAGTATATTATATTTTATAAGTATTTTATATTATATAAGTATAGTATATTATATTAAAATTTGTTATATTATATTATATAAGTATATTATATTAGGAATAATTGCACCAAACCCTCCTGTGTTTTCATAAATGTGCGCGTTTTTCCCCCTGTGTTTTAAAAACTGCACCATACCCCCTTAGGTTTTACTTCCGTTTGCGCGAATTCCCCCCGACTGTTTGAGTTAACGCGTGTTTATGAAACGCGCTGAATGAGCAAGTGCACTGATAGTTTTTTACCGTTATTGTGTCTAAAAGACATTTTTACCCTTAGTAAGCCTCTTTAAATAGCGCGCCTCTCATTTTGTTCTTCTTCCCCCTAAAATTCGACCACCTGGGAGCAAATTTCACAGAAAAATGTATGCAATTTTTTTTTTCCACAGTTTTTTTTTCCACAGCTTTTTTTTACAGCTTTTTTTTTCAGCTTTGAAATTCAAAGCTTTCCAGCCTTCAATTCTTCATGTATGTTTACCTTTTTTTCCCAGATTCAAAGACAAGTAAAGATTGAAAGCTTGGATTTCAAATTTGCAAGTTGAAAATGTCTCAAAAATCAAAGATGGAGAAGATTGACAACTTGGATTTACGATACCGATATCTAAAGTGTTACTGCAATGTGTATGCACAAATCAGGGTAGTTGGTCCTACAAAAAGAACGGTTAGAAAGCTATTTTGCAATTGTCCAAACAACAAATGTAGCTTTTTTGCTTGGTTTATACCTACGACAGTGAATTGGGTGAAGCCGTGTGCACATAAAAATGAAGATTATGATGAAGATGATGATGAAGTTGTATCAACTGCAGCAAATTTAGCAAATGAACCAATTCCTGAAGTCACTTCCATGCTGAAAGATATGCATTCAATGATGGAGAAATTTGAAAGAAGATTTTACAATGGAGTGATTTTTTTTTTTTTGTTATTGTAATCCTTGTAGTTGTTATCATTCTCAAGTAATTGTAGAATGTAATGTTTGATAGTGTAAGCCTCTATTTTAAATGAAATTCAAGATTAAATGAATGCATGACAACCAACCAGAAATAAAAGAACTAACCAAATCCTTATATCATATCCAAAATACTGGTCAAAACGGCCAACCAAATCCTTATATCACATAGGCCAAAACAGAAATAAACAAACATATAGCAAAACAGCCAACCAAATCCTTATATCATATCCAAAATACTGGTCAAATTGTACCCACATCCAACTTAAACAAAAGAACTAACCACCATGGCTAACACTGGTCAAATTGTACCAACATACATACCACATCCAACTTAAACAAAACAATTAACCACCATGGCTAAGAAACAAAATATTGGTTCATTCCAGCAAAACCAAAAAAAAAAAAAAAACAAGCAATGAAAGGCCATTTCAAAACAAGCAGTACATGCCTTACTGAGTAGATCTTTGAGGGCCAGTGTTGCAGAAAAATCCTTCAACAGGACCAGTAGGCTGAGATGGATCAGTAGGTTGAGATGAATATGGACCAGTAGGCTGAGATTGCTGCAAATTTGTCATGGATGTACAAAACCAATTAACACTACAATTTGTAAAATCTAATGCATAACATGATGAAAATAAGAATATACCTGTCCAGAAGCACCAGAATTCCCTAGCCCTTTTGATGCAGCTCATTTTATTGTGATTTTTACCCCCACACAATTTGCATATCTTAAGATGACCCTTTCTGCTCACACTTCCTCCCATAGCCTTCTTATCATTACCATCAGCCCTCGTTTTCTTTGTTGGCCTACCTCTTTTTTCATAGGATCAGGTGGCTGAATTGGGCCCATTCCAGACTCCTCAAAGTCATTCATCCCATGAACAGGGTTGATCATATGGCTATACACCTTCACATGCATTTCTTTTTTGAAATAATTAGACACATAGTCAGAAAGATTAAACCTGTGATATGAGATACATGCCAATGCATGGCAACAAGGATACCCAACCAACTGAAACATGCCACAGGTACAACTTCTAGCATTCAATTGCACAACATGACTCTAAACCCCATGCACCACCTCATACTTATCTTCTCCACCCCAAGTTGGGTAACAGTTTCTGCTCAAGCTCTTTTGTTCTTCAATTTTTCTAACTGTGTTTGGACATGTATCCTCTACATATTTTTCAATCCCACCTCTCTTGACCTACATCCTTGCCATCATTCTTCTCCTTATCCACTCAAACATGTCTATGATAGGCATATCTCTAGCTTCCAAGATGTAACTGTTGAAGGACTCTGACAGATTATTCACAATAACATCACACATTGCATTGGAAGTGAAGAAACATCTTGCCCAGTGCTCTTCAGGGATAGCCTTAAGCCACTCAAATGGAGTCACCTTTCCATCTTTCTTTGGGACAAGCCTATGGATTTCTTTCATACCCCTAATGTGTTCTCTCACATTGTATGTGCTGGCTGCCTTCCAAAACCACTTTCTTAATTCCAAATCCCCTCATTTCTGCTTGAAATTGTTGTAAATGTGCTTCAAGCAGTACCTGTGTTCTGCCCCTTTGATTTGACCAACAGCATCAAGCAAGCCTTTCTGTTTATCTGAAACAAAGGTCCACTTCTTCTCTAGGTATGGGTCAATATCTCTTAACAACCTTTGAATGAACCAATTCCAAGAGTCCATCTTCTCAACTTCCACATAGGCCATTGCAATAGGCAACATGTTGTCATTGCCATCCCTGCCAATAGCTGATAGTAGTTGACCACCATGTAGAGTCTTCAGAAAACATCCATCAAGTCCTATAATGGGCCTGCATCCAGTCACAAAGGCATGCCTCATTGCACCAAAGAAAACATACATCCTGACAAACTTTGGAGGTGTGAAGTCATGGTTCAGTTTCAGGATAAGGGTGCTACAATAGTCATACAGTCTTCTAAATTGCTCCCCAATGTCAGCCTTCAACAATGACAAACCATAATCTCTAACTCTGTACACCTTGTGAATACTTATATCAACCCCACAATCTCTCTTAATTTTGTTTCTCAGACTGTGGAGTGGCTCAGCAAGATTGTCTCTCAAAGTTTCAAGCATCCTTCTCCCTAGGTACTTGTAATCTGTCTGTTTGTTTTCTGTTCTGTAAGCACAAGAATGTGTTCCTTTCAGGCTCTTGATCTGAAATGTTGACATGTCAGATATGACTGAGGCCCTCAAAGACCAGTCACACCCAGTTTTGCACTTTGTTGTGATGAGCTTAGCTTCATTCTTGGGATATTGCAAATCATAACCCTTTCTGACAGACCAGTCTTTAAGAACCTCCTTGAATTTGGCTCTGTTTGGAAATTTCAGACCAACCTTTAGCTCAATCCTTGCCATATTCATGCCATCATTCCATTCATCATCCATTTGAAAGAACTGCTCATCATCATCCTCAATATCACTGTACCAATCTGATTCATTAGACTTTTTCTTCTTTTCAGCTTCTTCTCTTGCTATTTTTTTCTTCTTTCTTCTCTGTTTCATCCATTTTTTATCCATCTTGTGAACCTTCTTAGCATGACCAGGATCCCACTGCTGGAATATATCATCATCTTCAGGGCCTTCTAAATCTTCTAACTCTCATTCAGACAATTCAGATGAGATGTCATCACTACTTTAGCCAGGTACATACATTTCATCCTCTGAATCATCTAAATCCTCACTGTGGTGTCGTTCATCCTCATAATGTGATCCAGATTGTCCCTGTCGTGTAGTCTCATGAGGCATCTCCTGTTGTTGGCCACCATGTGATCCACTATGTTGTGCATCAAACTCATGAGGCATCTCCTGTTGTTGGCCACCATGTGATCCACTGTGTTGTGCATCAAACTCATGAGGCATCTCCTGTTGTTGGCCACCATGTGATCCACTGTGTTGTGCATCAAACTCATGAGGCATCTCCTGTTGTTGGCCACCATGTGATCTACTGTGTTGTGCATTAAACTCATGAGGCATCTCCTGTTGTTGGCCACCATGTGATCCACCATGTTGTGCTTCAAACTCATGAGGCATCTCCTGTTGTTGGCCACCATGTGATCCACCCTGTTGTGCTTCAAACTCATGTTGTGCTCCATCTTCAAAAGGTAGATCATCTTTTTTCCCTTCAGATTCACCCATATAGCTTGGTTCTGGTATGGCTTCTGTAGTTTCCTCATCAGCCTCATTTATAAAGCTCTCTTAAGTATATGGATACTCAAGAAGAGGTATCTCTTCTTGTGAACTCATGAGGTTCCCATCATTGTCCATTTCTTGTACAGGTCCTTGTAATCCTCAAAGTATAGTGGAATCACAAAAACCCCATTGTACATCTTCACCAACTTAAGGATATCTTTATCAGAGTCAATCTTTATTAGCTTTGCTTTGCTGTCTGTAGGGTCTTCCCAGGCTTATGTGAATATATATCCACAACTGAAGATTTTCCACCAGCTGTCTTGTAGATACCCATAATTTCAGAGATGGACAACTTGTCCACATCATCCCATTGAACTGCAACCCTCTGCCCCCCAAAATATTGAACAAAGGCGCCCATTTTATCTCTCCCCCAACTCTAACATCAAAGCAGGCAGCCATCTACATACAAATAATATGAACATGATCAATTTAGTTGGTTAATGCAGTTGATAATATAAACAAAAGTGACCATATTGTATACAAACCCTAATGTCATACAGGCATTCAACAAACAAGCTTTGTGTGAAGGTTCAACCATACATAAACAAGCTTTGATTTCAGAAGAAGGGGAAGCGAACATTTGCTGGCACAGCAGGATAATACTAACAAAGCAAACTATATTTGCTGGCACATTTGCATTTCACATAAGGACATAAATAACCCTAATTTGTCGTGGAAGCCAACCCTAATTTCTGACATACATAGACTACAAATTAGGGTCAACAAACAACCCTAATCTCCTTATCTCATATAGGCATTCAAGAAATAAGCTTTCAACCATAAATAAACAATATAGTAAAAGACAATAAGAAAGTACATGTCAAAATACCTTAGACGAAATCGCTCTGCGGGAACCCTAATTTGCCGTGGACTAAAAGTAATGCATTAATTCAATTCTTCTTCGACCATATTGAAAGCTATCTAGAATTCGCCATTGACCTCAGATTCAAAGAAGTTCCTCGTCGACCTAAGATTGAAATGATTTAGCAGAGTTGTTCGAATGTTCAATTGGATCGATTGTCTTTATTCTTTGTGATTTTCGTTCAGTGTTGTGAGAGAGTGGTGTGAGACCAAAGTGTTGAGCGACAGTTCTAATACGAGGGCATAACAGGGAGTTTACAAAATTATTAACGGTGTTTGGTGTATGGGGATCGTGATCCGTCGACAGTAAAACCTAAGGGGGTATGGTGCAGTTTTTAAAACACACGGGAAAAACGCACACATTTATGAAAACACAGGGGGGTTTGGTGAAATTATCCCTATTATATTATAATTTGTTATATTATATTATATAAGTATATTATATTATATAAGTATATTATATTATATAAGTATAGTATATTATATTATATAAGTATATTATATTATAATTTGTTATATATAAAAAATTGTTTTGTAATGTATTAACAGGACAACACTTGAGTCTTCGAGACTTAGGAAGAGTACGGCACATACGGGATTGCCTTTCGTGTGCTTGACATTGAGAGTCTAACATTACTGTCTGAATTTATTGAATGATGAGCTGACAAGGATGCGAGACTTGAGCTATGAAGTTTACTTGCGCTGCGGCTGTTTATTGCCTACCACACATGGAATTCCTTATGCATGTACGCTTCGTACATCACATGATTCTAAAATGGCGATTGGTATGGACATGATCCACGAGTTCTGGAAGACATTAGAGATGTTAGAACCAGGTAATTTGTGGTTAATGTTTATTTATAATTTTCTAATTTCGGATTCATTTTAAATTACAAATTAAAGTATATTACTTTGTTTAATTGTTTCAATTTTTTGATCGTATACTTTTAGGGACAAATCACCAGAGCCAGCATAATCAGGGTGCCTGGACAGATGTTGAGTTTTTTCGGACGCTTGCCGAAGAGGTTGAAGCGAGCGATCCTGCGACGATGCGGTACTGCAATAACCTCATTTACGGTCAGCTTTACCCGGACCAACAAGCATATGCAGAACTGAAGGTTAAGGAAAAAATACGCGAGGTCGTCCCAAAAAAAAGATTCTACTAAGCGTGAAGCATCGCGATGGGAGTATATGGATAATTCGCAAGGTCGTACAAGCAATTCTTCGCGTGGACGCACTCCTGTGCGTGGTCGCACTTCTTCGCGTGGACGCACTTCTTCGCGTCGACGTATAATCTTTTACTTCTGACCTCAGGACAGAGAAATGAGATTCACTTGGAATGCGATTTATTTATAAACTCCCCACGGGGTACCTAAATTTATTGCATGGCCAAATAGAGACCGACTATTAATTTCGTTCGTCATAAATTTTGTTTTGACTTACAGAAATTAATGGACCTTTGAAAGCCCATCTCTTGCGAATGTTGAGTAGTAGGGCGACCCACGTAGCATGCTGCTTTCGGTATTTTTAGATGTCGGTGAATTTAAGTTAATATTGTTTTGAGGATATCAATGTTAACAGTTAAAATTCAAATGTGTTTAATCTGTAAAATTATTTTTGTGTTTCTCAGGCTATATTCATCACGTCGTTCAATCCGTTATCTGTCATTCTAAAAGAAAATCAACTTATTGGTCCTAATTACATTGATCGGAAGAAGAACTTAGACAATGTGTTGACTGTTGAAGGTTATAAGTTTGCGGTAATTGAGGCTTGCCTCGGCAGAGCCCGCGACTGATGCTCCTGAGCAAAAGAAAGGGGAGTATGTCGAGTGCAAAAGGCTGATGAGATGGCGAAGTGTTACATTCTGGCATCTATGTCAAATGTTCTTCAACATCAGCATCGGTCCATGAACACTGCGGCAGACATACTCATCAATCTCAAGAATCTGTTCGGACACTAGTCTAGGGCTGCTAGGCAAGGGGCTATGAGCTCTCTGATGACAACGCGCATGGCAGAGGCCACACCAGTAAGGGAGCATGCTCTCAAGGATATGGCGCTACTCAATGAGCTTGAGGTTATGGGAGGTTTTATCGACGGGGAAATCCAGGTTGATATCATGCTCCAATCTCTGCCGAAGAGCTTTGATCAGTTCCGGTTGAACTACAACATGCACAAGATGCATATGGCTCTTCCAGAACTGTTTGCTGAGCTTCAGTAGATGGAGGCTTTATTTACTCAAGCGCCTCACGCGCTGATTGACGAGCAAGCTTGACATTCCAGACCTCACAAGGGCAGGAAGAGAAAGAAGTTTGCATGAAAGGCAAAGGTGCAGGATACCCCGGGGGTGCAGCGACCGCCCCTCAGGTTGTGGAAAAGAAGCCGAAAGGTAGATGCCACAAGTGCAACAAGTTAGGACACTAAAAGGTCGACTGCCCTCTCCTCAAGAAAGGTAACTCTCTCGTTAATGTCGTAGAAACATGTTTAGCGGTTGTATCTACCAGAACCTGGTGTGTAGATACTGGAGCCACTGATCATGTCTGCAATTCATTGCAGGGGTTCCAGGAAACCAGATGACTTAGGGAGGGAGAGATCATCGTCTACATGTGCGATGCTACGAAAGTGGCAGCTGTTGCAGTGGGAGATGTTACTTTATCTTTTGGTAGTAGTATTTTGGTTTTGAGACATTGCTTTTATGTTCCTAGTTTTAGAAAGAATCTTGTTTCAGTTTCTAAACTCGTTATGGACGGTTTTTCATTTACGTTTGATGATATGCTTATTATTCGTTATGGAAAATGTTTCATATGTTCTCGTTCATTAGTCGACAATTTGTATATTCTCAAACCAAACTCTCCCACACTGCAACAAACTGAATTGAATAATATCACGACCAAATCTAATAAGAGGAATGAAGTATGAATCAAGTATATCTTTGGCACCTTAGACTTGGGCACAACAACCTTAGGAGGATTCAAAAGTTAGTGTCAAGTGGACTCCTTGGTCCATTGGAAGATCACTATCAAACTTGCGAATCATACCTGGAAGGTAAGATGGCCAAGAGGCCGTTTACGACAAAGGGGTATAGGAGCCAAGAAGTGCTAGGATTGGTTCATTCTTATTTGTGTGGTCCTATGTCGATCCAAGCTGGAGGAGGTTTTGAGTACTTGTCTCTTTTATTGATGATTACTGTTCGCAAAATATTTTCACTACCCGCAAGTGTACGGAGTAGCTGTAGTAAACGGCGAGCAAGGTCGTATTCCACAGAGATTGTTGCTAAAATAATTAAGTACCAAAATATAGACGATTAAATTATCTAGACTAAAGCAAATTCGATTGGAGTTTTATTCTAAACTAATGAATGAATGCAAAAATAAATTCTAACACTAATGAAGGCTTGTTCTATATAAATCAAGTATGAGAAAATAGATTCTAGGCTATGCTTTCCTCGGGATTATTCTAGCAAAGTTTTCTTATTCATTCAAACCTTATTTAATTCTACCAATCGTAGAGATAATCGCTAAAGTAATTTACACCTTTCTCTCGAACAAGTTAAATCGTAGATATTAATTGTTATCTATCTCCTCTCGGTCTCAAGATGAAAAACTAACTCCCATAAGCTCCTAAGATTCTAGTTCCCTCGCAAGATCCTATCAACCTCTCGGTCTGTTTAGTCTCTTACGTTAATAATTTTCTAATTCTAGCAATCAACTATCTCCTCTCGGTCTCAAGTCAATTACAAATATGCATAAATACGGGCCCTATATTCATACAATTCATATAATCACAAGAAATTGATAAACGAAAGATAGACCAGAATGAATAAACAAAATCACTTCATAAAATAATCCGAGTACTCGCAAATCCTAGAATCTCAAAGAAATTTATCTACTAAACATGTTCTCAATACTCAAAATAAATAAATCCATGAGTTCAATGAAGAAGAAAAAGAGAAAAGAAAGAAGAACTATTGTTGCCGTTAGTTCCCGGATCTTCAATCTTGACTTCTTCTAATCCCTCGTGTGTTTCGTACTTTCTCTAGGCCTCCAATGGTGTCAAAATTCCCAAAACCATGTTCTTCCTGTTTCTTCTATACTGTAGGGCAATTATAGGTCGAAAAAGGGACAAAATTGCATGGGAATCCTATTTCCCGCTGGGCTGTCTGCGCGTCACACGACCCCTGTCACATGCCACATGAGTAGTGTGACTTTCCTCGAACTTTTGGTCAACTTCCAGACTCACACGACTGGTCACACGACCCGTGTCACTTGACACACGGGTCGTGTGACAAAGCCGAAGCAAAATTCCTCAGTTTCGTCATCTTTTCAACCCACACGACTCGTGTAACCTACTCACACGAGTCGTGTGACTCATCTGCACCTTGTTTTTGCCTTTTTCGTCCTAATTCCATCTTTAATGCTTTTTCGGGCATATTTCCTACAAAACCAACGACAAATGTACCTCTATCATAGATTAATAAATCAAACAAAATGGTGCACAATCCCACGATAAACACGGTTAAACATCACACTATATCACTCATAATGCATGAAAATATGATGAATGTCAACTCCCCCAAACTTAAACCCTTGTTCGTCCCCAAACAAGAATAAGAAAATCAAAATTCAAGCATAATGAGTGATATCAAACTAGAACAGTTTCAAGTTCTTCAATGCGACCAAGAAAAATTCAAACGACCATAACTATCATGCTTTTGACTACTATCTTGTGTCTACCTTGAATCAACAAACTCTCAAATAGGAATATATAAGGGCCTCACTCACATGTCTTCAATATATAAAAGAGAAGGATACACTCAAGTCAAATTAAACACCTCGTTAACTATATGTTTGCCAATCATCTAACACCCTACTTCAAACACAATTAGTAATCATGAGCTTTAAATCAAAAAGTCTTCTCGGGTTGTAACGTAGGCTATTTGGTCAAGAGTAAGATATATATATGGGTGAAGTGGCTCAAATAAACAATCATATCATTCGAGTAAATAGACTACTCGACTACTCCGCTACTCATCTCTAATCAACATAAAGTGTTTCTCATCCCCAAACCAAAATATTCCATACACAACTCATAAATGCTCAAATCAAACTGCAAACGAAGTACTGAACCCTTTTTTTTTTTTTTGAGAGAGTTCAATTTTTTTCCAAACAAGAACAAACGTAAGGACAACATTCTCTAGATATAAACATTGGAGGTCATCCAAGTATTCTAGAGTAGTTTCCCATACTCATTACCAGTCAAAATAAATCAACTAGTAAGAGGAGTAGAATCCCGACAGTTCGACTTGCGAGCTCCCTTTATTATCATTTTTTTCTTTTCTTTTTTTCCATCATTTTTTTCGGTCAAGCACCTTAAATGCAGCTCAATTACAC
Source organism: Striga hermonthica (assembly GCA_902706635.1). NCBI lineage: Eukaryota > Viridiplantae > Streptophyta > Magnoliopsida > Lamiales > Orobanchaceae > Striga > Striga hermonthica. The sequence goes on from CACSLK010027832.1 coordinate 4,964,301, forward strand.
CACATTCCATATCCAATCATTCAATAAATAACACTGTTATCCCCATCCATCCCAAACAATAATCAACTCTCAAAATAAATAAGATAATCCGGTTGACAAGAAAAAGGCTGAAGGCTCAAACGGGCTACTAGTGAAAAATATTTTTAAGGACAAAGAACAAGGCCAAACGAGCTAATTCAAAAACCGCCTAAATCATTTTTAAAGCTCACAATCACCAATGCATTTTTTCAAGTAAGAATCAAGGCAAATTCTAATAACTCGGGTATCCAATTGACACACACAAACAAGGAATAAAGGCTCAAGTCTCACTAGGCTCAATATATCGCTAATTCAAGGCTCACAAGCATTTTCATCTAGGCATGACAAATTACAACCCCATCACAATTTCTCAATCACATCAAATCACCATTCACCATTCAAGTTTTATCCACCATTCAGCCAAAGCAAAAGAAATACACAAGAACCCGACTCAAGCAAATTATCACTATATCCTAATAAAGCAAGTAAACGTGCAACCTAAAAATAAAAATAGCCTAAAAAGAAAAAAAAAATCATAAAAGTAAAAATCAATGCAAGCAACTATATGATATGTAATAAAGCGATAAAAACTCAAGATATACGACACTTCTCTCCCTCAAACTTATTCTTTGGAAAAGAATTAAGTTTAAGAAAAATAAATGGTATATCTCAAGTAACTAACTGAATAGTCGAGCGAGCTCCACCGTAAGCAATCCTTGCACCTTTAGCACGATCATCTTCTCCATGCTTCGCTCAAGCACTCGATCACCACCATTTTTTTTCTTCCTTTTTTTTTCTTTTTTTTCAGATTTTTTTTTTAAATGAAAATAAAAATAAAAAAATAAAAATAAAAGCGATAAAAGATGGGTTGCCTCCCACCAAGCGCTTAATTTAACGTCTTTAGCTAGACATCTCTCGAGCTCTTAATATGGGTCGTTTTCATTCATTCCGACCAACTCATTCACCATATTCCGACCCCGGCGTTCCTCATCTTTCTTTTTCTTTTTCTTCGGCCCTTGATCAATGACAAATGTATAACGCTCATCAAATGCCCGGAAAGTGAGCTCTTCACGCTCGATGTCTATCAATACTCGTCCGGTTGCTAGAAACGGTCGCCCCAAAATTAACGGAACATCATCGTCCTCAAGCATGTCGAGCACGACAAAATCCGCCGGATATACGAAATCACCGACTTTAACCATGATATCCTCTAAAATCCCTCGTGGGTAGGACAATGATCTATCCGCCATTTGTAGTGCAATAGTCGTGGGCCTAAATTTTCCCGTCTTCAACTTCAACTTCTCGAACATCGACAACGGCATCACATTCACACTAGCCCCCAAGTCGCACAAGGCCTTCTCAACATGGAAATCTCCAAAAGAACACTCAATAGTAAATCTCCCGGGGTCCTTGCATTTGAGAGGCAACTTCTTTTGAATTTCGCGCTACTCTCTTCAGTCATGGTCACAACCTCGTACGCCTTAAAAGGTCTCTCGACTTTTTCAACCATAGCGAGCTCAACTTCTTTCACTTTACCCTTTGGCGGCTCCTTAACTTCATCCATTTTCTCTTGAATATGGACAATATTTCATTGCTCCTTTGGATTCACCTCGGTATTGCTCGAAAATTGTCCTCTCTGTTGTAGACTTCCAACTACCATGGCCAACTGCCCAATTTGTTGTTCAATTGACTTCATTTGCTTCTCTAAGGTAGAGTGCTTAGCCTGAGATTCGCCCATGAATTGTTGCGTTTGAGTCATGAACGAGGCGAACATATCTTTGATTGTTAGCTTCTTCGGCTCATTGATGACCCCGTTGGTCACCGAAAATCCAGGAGGTGGTTGTAGAGCATTATTCGGATTTGAATATGATAAACTGAAGTGATTCCGGTTGCCTTGGTAATAAGTGTTCCCCACTTGAGGTCCTCAAAAATTTCTAAAATTCTGATTATTCACATAATTCACGTTCTCGACCGTTTCTCCAACTCCTAAGCTCTCAGCCTTTCCCCTTTGTATGTTGTTTATCACCAATGCTGCTATTTGAGCTGCCATTGAAGCGGTTGAGCCTGCCTCATTCGTAGTCGCCACTCTCTTAAGCATAGTCCTCTCAACTGGCCACTGATAGCTATTCGACGCCATCTCCTCAAGAATTCGCTTCGCGTCGTTCGGTCGTCTTCCCAAAAGGGCACCTCCAGTTGAGGCGTCCACCATAGCCTTCATCGGGCCACTCAATCCATTGTAGAAATAGCAAATTTGGTGCTCCTCCGAAAATCCATGCTGAGGGCACGTCCGAAAGAGTTGCGTGTAACGCTCCCAGGCCTCGTATAAAGGCTCACCATCTTGTTGCTTGAATTGAGTGATCTCCGTCTTAACTCTCAACATCTTACTCGGTGGGAAGAACTTCAAGAGAAATTTCTGACGCATCTCATCCCATGATGTCACTGTCCCGGCCTCAAGAGAATTGTACCACACCTTGGCTTTATCTCTGAGAGAGAAAGAGAAAAGCCTAAGCTGGATAGCGTCCTCCGGGACTCCATTGTACTTCACCGTACTACATATATCCATAAATTACGCCAGATGTGCATTCGGGTCCTCGATTGCAGCTCCCCCAAACTGCTCTTGTTGCACCATTCGAATCAAGGACGGGCTCAACTCAAAAGTATTAGCCGCAATTCTCGGCCCGTGACCTCCTCCATATACTTGGTCAGCATGAGGTTAGAAGATGTTCCGAACCGGTGATCCTGTCTCTTGTTGAGCCTGCTGAGCTGCTAGTTGGTGTTGTAGCTCTGCCATTTGTGCCTCGAGCTGTCTATACCTCTCTTCACCTTGTTCCTCCATTGCACCTCTCAGTCGTTGTTGTAGTCTCCGGTTTGCGTTGTTCCTTCGGCAACTAGCTTCAATCTCGGGGTTAAATTTCAGGGGTGAATTCCCACTAGACCTCGTAATCATGCACGTGCCTGTCAAAACACACAAGCCAAAAAGGATGCAATAAGAACCAAAGTATTAAACAAAAATAAAAAATGACTAAAGTAATATCTACCCGTCTTCTTCTAATATTAATTAATTTTAACAAAACAATCCCCGGCAACGGCGCCAAAAACTTGTTCGCGACGGAGTAGCTGTAGTAAACGGCGAGCAAGGTCGTATTCCACAGAGATTGTTGCTAAAATAATTAAGTACCAAAATATAGACGATTAAATATTATCTAGACTAAAGCAAATTCGATTGGAGTTTTATTCTAAACTAATGAATGATTGCAAAAATAAATTCTAACACTAATGAAGGCTTGTTCTAAATAAATCAAGTATGAGAAAATAGATTCTAGGCTATGCTTTCCTCGAGATTATTCTAGCAAAGTTTTCTTATTCATTCAAACCTTATTTAATTCTACCAAACGTAGGGATAATCACTAAAGTAATTTACACCTTTCTCTCGAACAAGTTAAATCGTAGATATTAATTGTTATCTATCTCCTATCGGTCTCAAGATGAACAACTAACTCCCATAAGCTCCTAAGATTCTAGTTCCCTCGCAAGATCCTATCAACCTCTCGGTCTGTTTAGTCTCTTACGTTAATAATTTTCTAATTCTAGCAATCAACTATCTCCTCTCGGTCTCAAGTCAATTACAAATATGCATAAATACGGGCCCTATATTCATACAATTCATATAATCACAAGAAATTGATAAACGAAAGATAGACCAGAATGAATAAACAAAATCACTTCATAAAATAATCCGAGTACTCGCAAATCCTAGAATCTCAAAGAAATTTATCTACTAAACATGTTCTCAATACTCAAAATAAATAAATCCATGAGTTCAATGAAGAAGAAAAAGAGAAAAGAAAGAAGAACTATTGTTGCCGTTAGTTCCCGGATCTTCAATCTTGACTTCTTCTAATCCCTCGTGTGTTTCGTACTTTCTCTAGGCCTCCAATGGTGTCAAAAGTCCCAAAACCATGTTCTTCTTGTTTCTTCTATACTGTAGGGCAATTATAGGTCGAAAAAGGGACAAAATTGCATGGGAATCCTATTTCCCGCTGGGCTGTCTGCGCGTCACACGACCCCTGTCACATGCCACATGAGTAGTGTGACTTTCCTCGAACTTTTGGTCAACTTCCAGACTCACACGACTGGTCACACGACCCGTGTCACTTGACACACGGGTCGTGTGACAAAGCCGAAGCAAAATTCCTCAGTTTCGTCATCTTTTCAACCCACACGACTCGTGTAACCTACTCACACGAGTCGTGTGACTCATCTGCACCTTGTTTTTGCCGTTTTTCGTCCTAATTCCATCTTTAATGCTTTTTCGGGCATATTTCCTACAAAACCAACGACAAATGTACCTCTATCATAGATTAATAAATCAAACAAAATGGTGCACAATCCCACGATAAACACGGTTAAACATCACACTATATCACTCATAATGCATGAAAATATGATGAATGTCAATTACTCGAGATAAGGGTATATTTATCTGTTGCACCGCAAGTCCGAATGCTTTGAGAAATTCAAGGAATATTGGGCAGATGTGGAGAAGTTTCATGGTAAAAGTATCAAGTAATTTCGATCTGATTGAGGTGGCGAATACCTCTTTAGAGAGTTCAGGACATACTTATCGGAAGTTGGGATTGAATCCCAATTGACTGCACCCGATATGCCCAAGTCGAACGGGGTTGCAGAGCAAAAAATAAGATTCTTTTGGAAATGGTTAGGTCAATAATGAGTTATTCTAGATTACCAGATTCTTTTTGGGGTTTAGCGCTGGAAAAAATATCGTACGTTCTGAACTTGGTTCCATCGAAGTCAGTAGAGACTACTCCTGAGGAATTGTGGAAAGGACGAAATCCTTGTTTCTTACATATTCGAGTATGGAGTAGCCCTGCACATGTTTTAGTGCAGGAGGCTGGCAAATTAGAAAAGCGTTCAGAAGCACGAGTTTTTGTGGGTTATCCCAAGGAAACGAAAGGTGGATTATTTTATAGTCCCGAGGATCAGAAGGTGGTCGTTAGCAAAAATGCTAGATTCTTGGAAGAAGACTATATTATGAATCACAAGCCCGCGAGTAGACTAGTCTTAGAGGAGTTGAGGGGTGAAGTCAATAGTTCCTCACCGAGTGCACAAATAGATACATCACATAATACTGAGGAATTGTGGAAAGGACGAAATCCCAGTTTCTTACATATTCGAGTATGGAGTAGCCCTGCACATGTTTTAGTGCAGGAGGCTGGCAAATTAGAAAAGCGTTCAGAAGCACGAGTTTTTGTGGGTTATCCCAAGGAAACGAAAGGTGGATTATTTTATAGTCCCGAGGATCAGAAGGTGGTCGTTAGCAAAAATGCTAGATTCTTGGAAGAAGACTATATTATGAATCACAAGCCCGCGAGTAGACTAGTCTTAGAGGAGTTGAGGGGTGAAGTCAATAGTTCCTCACCGAGTGCAAAAATAGATACATCACATAATACTGCAACACGTCAAACTTAGAGTGTACCAGTGCAGACAGTACCTCGTCGTAGTGGGAGGGTCTCTCATTTACCCGACCGATAGATAGGTTTTGGAGAGTCTAAGGGCTCAGTTCCAGAAAACCTAGAGTCGGACCCAAGGACCTACAATGAGGCACTCTAAAATAAAGATGCATAATCAAGGAATGTTGCAATGAATGCTGAAATAGGGTCAATGGACTCTAATCAGGTCTGGGATCTTGTATAACCACCCGATGGGGTACGACCCATTAGATGTAAGTGGATCTATAAGAGGAATAGAGGATCGCATGGGAGGTGCAAACCTTCAAGGCTAGGCTTGTTGCGAAAGGTTATACCCATATTGAGGGTATAGACTATGATGAGAACTTTTTCGCCAGTGTCTGAATTTCGACAATTATCTTGACTCACCAGACGTTCTGAGGGCCGACTGGCGTAGCTTTCTCAAAGAAAATGTAAAAACCACAAATGTCTTTAAGTCTTCACTATGTACTTAGTTTTTGATAACTAGAAGAAACAATCCTTGCCTCATCTTCTCTTCTATCAACTTAACAAAAGCTAAGATGAGAACACAAACTAATCTCAATGTTGAGGTTGAGATAATGGATGCAAGAGTTTAACTTGTTTATTTACAAATAATAGCCAGAAATTATCCTAGCTAGTTTAACAGACATTTATTTGTAGATGTTTCACATATGTAAGAGCTATCAAAGGAAAATAAACACAAGAAGTCGTTGGACGACAGGTTGAGAGACCTCAATCGACAAAGACTCGCCAGCTCATCAGGCAGAGTGCCTCGGAAAGTGTTGCCTCGGAGGTTGAGTGATAAGAGGAAGGAGAGGGTTTCCCATGTGTCGGGGGATTGTGCCGTCGAGTCCCATTCAGGGGAGGTTCAGGGCGGCGACTCGGCCCTGCCGGGGCTCACACAAGACGGCTATCTAGCGACAAACATTCGAGTTCCTGGCCCAGCTGGCGGCCAGGGGATTGTTTGGTGCCATGTTGGTAGCCATATTTCGTGCGATATATTGAACAAAAAGATGTTTTAATTTTGTAGTTAGTAGCCCAGCCTCTAACTAATTGTCATCTTGTCATTTTCTGCTGGATATCAATTCCACGAAGGCTTGGTTTGTTTGTTGTAAAATATGAGATTAAGTGTCTAGCATGCTTCTCGGTAAACAAACTATAAAATTGGCAAATTATTGTTTGTAGAGTCCAAAAATTAGATGAGTAGATCTAAAAAAATTCTTAAGCAAACGAAATGTATAATTATAACGAATATAACGGAAAACCTATGAATTGAAGCTGAATTTTTCAGTTTTTATAATTGGACTATAAACAGAAAATAAAAGTACAATTTTAGTGCGGACATATTAAAGTCAAGGCGATTGAAATATTTTCGCAAGACAAATACGCCCAGTGCAAAGCTAACGGGTGTATGCGTCTTGTCTCCAAAGTTACAACGACTGACGTCTTGAAGACTGTAGTACACCAACTTTTGAGCTCCGGCAAACTTGATCGGAGTGAGCACAATACGTTATAATGCGTGAGGCTTTTTCTGGAGAATAAGAATGCAAATGATGTGATAAGTATTTCTTCTCTGTAACTCTATGTCCTATTTATAGAACTTCTAGCATAAATGGAGAACCTCTGGTGTTCAGCTTGTAACAACTCAGTCCAGTAGTAACCAAATGATGACTGGTGTAATGGGCAAAATATTTTAACGTCTTAAGGTGTTTATAGAGGTGGACGCGGTCTGGGATGGTTCGGGATTCGATTTGTCTCGATACCGATCCCACTTTTATGAACCGGTCAGGAAACGGTTCGGGATGAGACACTATCCCAAATAGACCGGTATTGTTCGGGACCGGGACATAGCGGAATCAAAAAGTATTGATTCTATTAAAAAAAAAATAAAAAAAAAAAAACAACCAACATATTGATTTCATGGATTCAAGTATTTACTTAACCCAAATTACCAAAGAGTATTGATTTCATTATAAGTGAGTAAAATCCATTAAATTTAAGTCACCACTTAACAACATCTAATATCTAACATAAACATTGTGCTTAAAACAAATTACTAAATTCATTGTTTAGGGTTTTTTTTCTTTTATTTTCTTTTTTTTTTTTTTTTTTTTTTTTTTTTTTTTTTTTTGCTTGATTGTTTAGTTTTGACTTGGACAATTGAGCTTTTATTTTTTACATATTATATTACAAAATTAGAATGCTATTATAGATTGAATACCAAATGATCTATTGTTAATTATGTAATTGGTACTATAATACTAATATAAATTATAATAATAATGTATAATATATTGATATATATATATATATATATATATATACTTATATAATATTTTGTACGAAAAAAATGAAACGGGACAAACAGGACGGTTCGGGACAAAATTATTCAAAATTGATAGTGACATTGTTTAAAACGATTCAGTACCGGGGACGGGACAAAAATAAAGAGAATCTTTCGGAACCTTATTCGGGACCATTTCGGTACTGAGAAAATACGATTTTTTTGTCCACCCCTAGGTGTTTAACTCACCTCCAATCCACCTGATAACAACCAAAACTGTCAGGTGGAAGGTCACATGTCCAAATTCAGTGAACCTAGTATATGTCACACATGTTAGATCAAAACCTGACTCCAAATCCTATTTGATTTGAATTTTAATTTAAGCCACAAATTTACAATTAAAATTACAGCAAAAAGATATATAGTGGTTGTGCCAAAGGACGAACACCAATACCAGCTCAGACCATCCAAGGCCGCTCAAGTCTAGCCAACAGTCCAATTGCCAAGTACCAAAGACCAAGGCCCAAGTCCCAGGCCCTGGAAAAAGGGAAATTTTGTCACTCGAAAAAAGGAAGAAAAATGTCTTTTTCCTTCCAATCATGAGTTGACTGTTTGATTAACCACTTCTGACATTTACACCATATTCCATACTGACGTTCACCAGGATTCAATCAGATCCTACGACCAACCAAAGTTCCTTGTCTAATCCCGGGAACCTAGGGCCTTCTATTGTACCACAATAATTGCCAATACGGATTAAGCCTACTAAATAACGACGACTTGGGCCATAAGCCTACATCGATAGTATTCTAAGACCCAGATTACGATGTCGACACAACGTGTCGGCTCAGATCGTCCAAGGCCGCTCAAGTTTAGCCCAGAGTCCAATTGCCATGTACCAAAGACCAAGGCCCAAGTCTCATGCCCTTGAAAAAGGGAAATTTTGTCACTCGAAAAAGGGAAGAAAAAGGTCTTTTTTTTGCCAATCATGAGTTGATTGTTTGATTAACCACTTCTGACATTTACACCAAATCCCATACTGACGTTTACCACCGAATCGGCAAAAAGGAATCGATCAGATTCCTACGACCAACCAAAGTGCCTTGTCTAATCCCAGGAACCTAGGGTCTTCTATTGTCTAAAAATTGCCAATACGGATTAAGTTACTAAATAACGACGACTTGGGCCATAGCCTACATCGGCAGTATCCTGAGACCAAGATTACGATGTCGACACAACGTGCAAGTGTACATCGGTTCAAACAAAGATGCCGCCCTCTAAGTCGATCTCATCTTGCTCGCCGACCTCACTCCAGTCCATAATCCTGTTAGGCCTACGTCACTATAACGAAAATGTTACCTCCTCACATCGGCCATAGACGATCGGAACTTTCTTCATACCGACCTCAACTATATCTGGTGTGAAAAGGATTGTCGCCTAAAATTGGTTCGCACTGACTAAAGAGATTATCTGCTCGAGCAAGTTGATGGGACATGCATCGTTCTGCATATCTCTAACCTCTGAGAGATCGCGAAATGTCCTACAAATAGCATATTTAATGTCCTTTTCCTTCTATATAGCGAGGCACCAAGACACCGGAGATCATCGAAGATTAATCACAAATAACCCTAGAAATAGCAAATACTAAGCTTACTATAACATTTTTCCAGATAAAATAGGCCTTCATTACACTCTTGTAGTAAAGAGGTCTAAGAGCGACCAAAATTCTTAAATAAAACTCAAGGTGAAAGCTTATCAATTTATCGACTTGTTCTAATTTCTTTTCATGTCTTTGTTACCATTCTCAGTCATCTTAAAATACTACTCTCACACCTACAAATAACACACTTTTGCTTTGTAGTTAAGTTGACACAAATAACAGTTAACACTAGCTATCATGGCGTGCATTGTAAACTTTTTACCAATTTAGTTTTTTTTTTTGTTATAACTTGAAATGAATAGGGTAATTTCGAACCAGTTAGAGACGTCTGATATTGTGAGGCGGATCTTGTGGTCTCTTTATTCCACCAAAAGCCTCGTACATCGTTTTTAGCTCAAACAAAAAACGATCCCTTTTTTTTTCTTCTTGATTTCTCTAAATACTAGATCAAGTATATGTGACCAAAATCGGTTACTTGCTGCTTGCTAGAAGACATGAACCGGCCCGACTGTATGTATTGTCGATTCAAGCCCAGCTCTAGCGGTTTTAGGCCTATTCTTTAAATTTTTTCAAATTATTTTCTGACAAAGACCCTCTGGGTCTGGGTTAACCCGGCGGGTCACACGGGTCGAGTATATGCTTTTCATTGGATCTCAACAGTCAAATGACGACACGATTAAAAAATGTGATCGTTGAACGACCCGACAGGTCGGGTTCGACTTGGAACCGAGTTCTGACTTGGCCGGCTAATTTAAAAAAATAATAATAATAAAAAAAAAGTCAAAGACCCATACCCGTCTTTTGGCTCGTCACCGGCGTGTTAAAAAAAATGGAGACCCGAAACTAGCCAGTGTTTAGCATGGGTCCGATGAACGACCCGTAGACCCGGGCCGGTTACAGGCGATCCTTGGCCATGTTTGGCTGAAAAAGACTAAAGACCAATTTAAAAAAAAAAAAAAAAGAAAAAAAAAAGGAAAAGCGTGAGACGAAGAGAATTCTCATTTTTCTAGCCCTTGCTTTCACAATCATCGGACTAAATCACCATGGCCGGAGCCCTCCTCCCGGCGGCGAAGATGACCGCGAGTGGCCGTCCCGTATTAAAACCCGGAGAGGTGGAGTGCTCCCTCCTCTCCGCCGTTGACCTCCTATCGGAAGACTCCCCCACCTTCCCAAACCTCAAATCCGGCATCCTCATCCTCACCACGCACCGCCTCCTCTGGCTTCCACCGGAAGCCGCCCCCAACGGCCCATCAAGCCGCCCCTGTTTTATCCCTCTCTCAGCAGTCCAACACATCTTCTCCACCAAAAAGTCGATCAAATCCATGTTCCACAGCCCTAGGATTCGTTTCCAGGTTTCCGCCACGGCCGAGGGGGCCATCGCGGAGAACGGTGGCCTGAAATCTCTGGCGATCACTTTGATAGTGAGAGGGAAAACTGACCCAGATCCATTTTTGGCGAAATTTTGGGAAGCTTGGAGAGGAATGGCCTGGGAGGCACAGGAGAAGTCGGAGTCCGGCGAGGGGTCGGCTTCGGGATCGTTGGCTATCCGAGTGCCGGTGGTTGGTGTTGCTGGTATATTGAGGAAAGAGCAGGAGCTGTGGGAGAGTACTGACAAGAACTTGCAGGATGCTTTTCAGGATTTGAATGCTCTCATGGTCTGTAAGTGTGTTGTGGAATCCCTTGCTTATATTGAATAATTCACCTAGTATCAATTTTATGCTCCATCGGCTAAATGTGAGGATGTAGTTTACTACAGCAAGTTCAGAATTTAACACAGTCTTAGAATTTACCTTCGTGTGGATTGTGCTTGTGAAGACATTCCTTTTTATAATAGAACTTGTTCAAGTGATCTTGTGATGTTGATAGCAAAGGCCAAACCGTAATATTTACTGCAAAATAGTAAATGTCAGGTTGCTAGTCGGTATTCCAGACATCTAGAGGCATTTTGTGTGTTGGTACTAGTGAAAAACAATGAGTTAATGGTTTAACAATAAGTTTTTTAGATGAAATTTAGAGGATGTTAGTCTGTTGCTTGCCTCAATAAAAGCTTCTGCATCTTAATGTCGAAAATTAGAGTAAAGCGAAGGAGATGGTGATGCTGGCCGAGAAAATGAGATTAAAGCTTCTCTCAGGATCTAATAATCAAATTAGTGGGGCCAATGATGATGAGATGGGTTCTAAGGAAGAGATGCAAGATTGGTTGTTGAGTGTCGGTATTGTATCTCCGGTTACAAAGGAGACAGCTGGTGCTTTGTATCATCAACAGTTATCTCGTCAGGTATTGTTCTTTCTGATTTAAGGTTCCCAGTAACAGAGTGGACTATTTCTTTTTCTTTTTCTTTTTTTTTTGGCTACATATGATGCTAATTACAATTTTGAAGCTTCACATGCTCCATTAACTGTGTTTTGGTGGCATTTCATTTTTGTGTTGGTTTTTCTGTAACGTTGGCCTTCTATTAGGTCTCTTCTTTCTCTGATACTTTTTCTGTAGAAATGGATAAAGAGCATGTCACTTAAGAAAATCAAGCTTACGGAAAAGGAAAAAAAAAAAGAAAAAAAAAAGATAGGAAGAATCTCTCTTTTCTTGTTGAGTTTGAGTCTTTTTGAGAGATATTCTTGTAACGAGCCCTTCTGCTGAACCTTTTTCCTTGATTTGGCTACTGCTGACTAGTTATGTTGGTTGTCAGTTGGCAGATTTTGTCAAGATACCCTTAGAGAGGGCTGGAGGAATGATTAATCTGATAGATGTTTATTGTCTCTTCAATCGAGCCCGTGGCACAGGTTTAGATTTTTAACTTCTCTTTCTGTTCATGGTTGCATGCATTTTTTTACGTTTGAAGCATATCATAAACATGTCAAGAAAATTAGGCATGTCTTTTACTGGAACATGATGGAAGTGCAATTTTTCACAGAATTGATCTCTCCTGATGATTTACTGCAAGCATCTTCTCTCTGGGAAAAGTTTGATGTGTATGTATCTTTTAGTACTATACTCATTCTTTTATTTCTGTGATACTGATGGCAAAAGAAGTTTGCTTTAGACATTTGGCATTTTTGATCAACTACAATCAATGATGTTCTTATTAACATAGATTTCTAGTCGTGTTTTTATGTAAATAGGTCGGTTATGCTACGGAAATTTGATAGTGGTGTCATGGTGATCCAGAGCAAAACCCACAGTGATGAAGAGGTAATTCTGCTTATACCGATTGACTTTCCATTATTATTGTTAATTCCTTTTGTAACTAACCTCCTTCAGATTTCTTTCTTTGTTGTAATCATAATCTGCTTTTATCCCGTATAGGTATTTGCCAGGATTAGGTCTTTGATTATGAAGCCTGAGGCCTTACGAGCTGGCATTAGTGCCTCTGATGCTGCTATGACTCTTGGTGTTGCTCCAGCTATGGCTAAGGAGTATCTGCTTGCTGCTGAAGGAAAAGGCATACTATCTACTCCCAGTTGTTTTTTTTTTTTTTTTTTCCTTCGTACGTTCTAAAGAACTGGCTTTAATGACTTTCTCACGGGCCATTTTACTTGCAGGATTGCTATGTAGAGATGTCAGTCCCGATGGCTTTCGTTTCTACATCAATTTATTTCTCGAACTTTACCCAGAAAATCTATACACGTAAGTGGAATAAAATGTGGCCAACCATCTCTAATTTTGCTGCATGTTATGTGTTAGTCGATATTGTTGAAGCTACGGCTATGGGATGGAAGACCAAAATCAATTCCATTTTTCACTGTGTTCTGTAATTTTTTTAGTCTCAAATGATAAAAAGAAATTAAAATAAAATAAAAATTGTGGGCACTTGCCTTAGTTATTAAACCCTACGGCGTTTGGAGATACTTACAATTCTAATGTTTGTCAAGAATTGGTGGATTGAGGAAATGCTATTCACCAGTGACAAGTGGTATAGATTTTACCTTACAGACTAAAGATATATACTAATTGCTTGAGTTGAATTAAATTTCACTCATCCTAGTAAAAATTTGAATCAAGTAGAGGTTTTCGTTATTCATTTAATCTCATACAAGTGAAGATACAGTACCAGATTATCCGACCCATTTCGAGATTGGCTGACCAGATTCTTTTGTTTTTGTTTATGTCTTTACCTTTCTTTGTACTTTTCCTTTTCGCGCAGGGTGAAAGATCACAGTCGATATAGCACCTGGATTGGGGCCGTGTTATCCAGGTGAACATTGTGCATCAAAATATATCAAATAGAGCATTTTTGCATTTGCTTCATCCAGGGTGGAAAAAAAAA
>CACSLK010027832.1:4978063-4990798 GCA_902706635.1 Striga hermonthica
AAAAAAAACCACAAACGTATAGAATTGCAGTAGCTATGCGAACTAGAAAAATAGTACAAAAACGACTGGGGTTCGGTGACCATAGTTTCTTGTACAAACTTTCGTCCAAGATTATTGTGGCAAGGCAAAGTGATGGTCAGACGCAACAACACTTCCTTCACGGTGGTTTTTTATCATTCAAAGACGAGTTAATGTATACGTTAACATGGTTTAAGGGCTTTCGGATTTTTTGCCTCCATCGGGTTTCAGCGTAAGGGGTCGAAATATCTAAATCCATCCAGCATGTCGATTCTTTATTTTTTTTTCTTGAAAACATGGTATTTTAGTAAACTTAGATTGTAGCTGCACGATATTGAAACGAATATGTAATGTGATTATGAGTGTGAAAACTCCATGGTCGAAAATCTCCGTGACTTTTGACATTATACAAAATTATTCATATCTAACTTTTAATAGTGTGTTACTAATGTATTCGCCAATATATCTTAGTTCTTTCATAATGAGGTGAATGACATCTAATGTTAGACAATGTTGAACACACTTTCTAATGTCTTACATATGTTAAACCACTGTTCTACAGTAGGTGTTAGGTGCTGCCCAGTTGCCTCCGATTTGTATAAATTGGCTGAAAAAATTAGTCACGCGACTAGGCGGGCTCAACTGTATTTTTTTAGCTTTTTTTTTTAAACTAATTAATTTATTTTTGTTATCATTTTTTTGTTATAATATATTAACATTATTTGGACTTAGGTGTATTAATTTATTATAAGTTGATGTAATTTTATTTTGTAGATAATGAAAATAAATAAAAAAATAAGGTATTTAATATCGCTCTAGACGTTAAGTGCTGGTCGAGTGCCTAGGGGGCGTCTAACGCTCTAGAACAATATGTTAAACGTGATGGCTCATCAATTCACTTTATATTGGACTTAAATTTTTGTTGTTCATGTATTAATGAATTATTTTGATTAGTCCCTATACAAATAACTTCCCATCAAACTAGTGCAAATACTAGTTTCATTCAAATTTTCAGCCTTTAGCATTATTCCTATGTGATTAACATTGCATTCATGAATTGATATGAGTTAAAAAACATTATCTTTTAAAGTAATAGCATTCTGAGATGTTTTAAGATTGTTTAATTTAAGCACTTAATAAAATTATGTATACACGGGGAATTGGTGCAAATGAAATTTTTTCTGAAAGTATATTGAGAAACATTGATAAACGAAACAATAAATATACAGGATGTGCTCATTAATTATTACTCCCTCCTATTTTTTTAAGTGTCATTTTAGCTTTATCAACTATTAATTAAATAAATGTCGTTTTGGATCTTTTGTACATATTTTTCCATTACTACCATCATTTAGTTAATAAATATATTACGTCTTTTCATATTCACTCTTCATTTTTTCTCAAAACATTCATATATATCTTCATTAAATAAGGTTATTATTGACAAAAAAAAAATATTCTTAATTAATGTGCAACTTCTCAAAACGACATATATTAAAAATAATAGGTAGTATTTAAATATTAAATTTTAAGAATTTTAGTTTATTTATCTTGGAAATTATAAAATTTTCTAAAATCTTAAGGTATTCATTTACTACAATATAAAATGTTCTAAGAAATTATTAGGAGTCAATTTATTTATCCCTTTATTTGTAATTTATATGATTTTATAATTGGTTATTTTGATGTAAAAAAAATATAACTATCAAACTCTACCACCAAATATCTCTTAAGATTAATTTATAAGGATTTCAATAAAACAGACTATTTAATTACTTATATTTGTTATTATGAATGACTCTTGATTTGAAGCAAAGAAACGATTATTTGTGACCGAATTCTTCCGTCGAATTTAACGATTACAGATCCAGACGAAATGTTTCCGTAACGGGACTGTGGCATTTCCCGTAAATACAATGCTGCAGTCAACGAAAGTATTGGCTAATATTAGAATTCTTTTCCAAGCCACCATTTTTAACAAAAAGTAATCCAGCATAAAAAAGATAGTACATGAAATCGGTATAAACATCGAAAACGAAACAAAAATTTGAAAAGAAAACGAGGATCGGAATTTGTCGGAATGGAGGATTCTGAGAAGGTTTCCCTGTCACAAACCGAGGAGCAGGTTAAAGCGTTAAAAATCGGCAGTTCATCGGAAAATATAATCAAATTGCTCCGTCGATTCCTCGCCGTACAGCAACGCCGTGCCCTTGCTTATGCCCGCCTTAAACGGTACACTTCGCCTGTTTGTGTGTGTGTGTTTGTGTGTGTGTGTGTGAGTATCACCATGCTGTCTTGTAACCTTTGATTTGTTCCTATTTGGGAGCAATTGCAAAGCTATTCATTCTAACCTTCGCCACCGTCCTCCGACGCACAAAAGATTTGATTTTTATGGTTTTCATTGTCTATAAAATCTAATGTTGATGATTTCTTTGTTTTTTAGTTACTGTTTAATTGTTGTTTGAACTTTGAAGGTGCCTGCTTTGGTTTGCTGCAGTTGTGTGTGTGTGTGTGTGTGTGTGTGTTTTGTTGGTTTATCCTCACGCTCTTATTTCTTTGTATATGGTAGGGGATTTGAGGATTATATGGTTTCTGGGGGTGAGATTGCTTACCAGCAGCTTTGCAGTGAGATAACAGTCGAATTCAACGATTGTTCGAAGCAGGTTAGTGTCAGCTAGATAATCGACAACCGTGAAAACATAATGACCGTAGGTTTTGCTATTAATAGCAATCGACAACGAACGACAAGAAGCTTATTAGAACGACAAATAAAAAAGGGTCGAATATTAAAAAGTGTCGGGTTGCGGTATTCTGTTTGAAAAGCTTTATCTTGCTTACGAACAAGTTCCCAACTGAGGAGTTGTCTGTTTTAGAGTTGGGTATGACTGATATTGTGGGTCTATTTACCTGTAAATGGATTCAAATGTGTGTAGGTACTTGAATTGGAATCACTATTCGCAAGTCCCGATAGTTGCAGAGAGGATCTAGCACACTTGTTCCGATCAGTTCAAGCGCAGGAAAAAGAGAAATTGAACTTAGTATGTCTTCCTGGGCTGGCTTTTATAATTTTGCATTGTTGTTTTTGGGAAAATTGAACAATGCTTTCATCTAGTTTCACTTTGTTGAGCTTTCTATTCTATGGTTGCATCATGTTCATTGTTTGGTGACTTTTCTCGTGATTTCACAAAATTGTCCAACGTCCGTTATCTAAATCAGGATAGGATACATATACATTAAAAAAATTAAAAGGAAAACTTCTTTAATCTAATGTGTAGTTATTCTCATTCTTACTTATTTCCCTTTGGGTGTATGTGTGGACCAAAAGAATTGACAGTTTCTAGTTTTCTTTTTTCCTCTGATAGCTCTTGCATATGCATAACATCTGCAAGTAAATGCTTGTTAGACTAGGATAATTTCTGGCTATTATTGGTAAATTAACAAGTTAAAAATTCTTGCATCCATTATTTCAACCTCTACATTTAGATCAGTTTGTGTTCTCATTGATATGAGGCAAGGATTGCTTCTTTTGGTTATCAAAACTTTAAGTGCTTAGTGAAGACCTAAAGGCACTTGTGGTTTTTTACATTTTCTTTCAGACAGCTACGATTCAGGTGCTGAAGAAAGCCGGTCGGCCCTCAGAACGTCTGGTGAGTCATGATAATTGCCGATTCAGACACTCAACGGGACATGAGTGCCTTCACATCCAGCAGATAACCGAAGCGTCTGGCACAGAAGAGGCAGAGGCCGATGCTCAGTATGAAAATGCACTCAAGGAAGCCATTAAAGGCGTGCAGGACACAATCCTCGCAATTAACCAACACTTGGAAGAAGTCAGGTACGAGATTGAAGCTCTTGAGGCCGAATAACCATTCTACTTGCATTCTTGTTCGTGGGGTGCATAAATCATAAAGGCACTACTGTGATGTGCTTTTCTTGGGGACTTTATCTTGGAAAAGTAAATTGTCCATTGCTTGCTTTGTTTTCATATTAAACGAGGGAGGTTGGTTAATCGCGACTGTAAGAATGGAAGATATCATATCAACATGCGTAAAAACCTAACGAAGGAATCAGTTATGTGATATCGGAAGTTTGCTTCTCACATCTTGTTTGTTATGTGTCCGTAGAATATTAAGATAATCAAATCACCAACAGCAAAATAAAAATAAATATTAGATGCTTACATTATATGAAAAGCCATTGACAAAACCTTCAATATATCAAATAACAATAGTAAGACAAATGGAGGCCCCCCAAAAAAAAGAAAAAGAAAAAAGTGAGAACCCAATGTCAGCACCCGAGCTAGAAACGGACGCAGAAACAGCCCCCCGGAAGAGACTTCTTGGGGTGCTTCTTTTGGGGACCAGCCTCACGCTCAGCATCCAAGGAAGCAGAAACGGCACCCGGACGAGACTTCTTGTGGGACTTCTTTTGGGGACCGGCCGCATGACGAGACTTCTTGTGGGACTTCTTTTGGGAACCGGCGGCATGACGAGACTTCTTGTGGGACTTCTTCTTGGGGACCGACCGTACGCTCTTGCCATGACGAGAGGCTGGAGGGGGGCCCGAGGCTGGCTTCACGGGGCTCCAGCCAGAATCGGAATCTGAAGTCGAGCTAGTATCAGAAAGAGTGGAAATAGAGTACGAGCTCGTGGCATTAGTGGAAGTAGAACTCGTCGAGCTAGTATCGGAAATAGATTAAATAGTGCTCGAAGTTGACCCCCTCGGTGGGGTGTACGAGGATGAAGACATGCTCGAAGTTGAGATGTGTCTGCACCCCTCCGTGGGGAGTACGAGGATGAAGACGAGTACTTCTTGTGCTTGCACTTGCTAGTGCTTGCTTTTTGGATAGCTTTGCTTGCTTTAGCTTTGGTGCTAATGATTTAAATGAGAACCAAGTCCTAACGTGAGAAATGTGAGAACCGCTATTTTTAATTGTATGTATTGCTATGATTTGTTGTGTCTTAGTGCTATTTTTAGACATGATGTATTTTATTAAAAACAACAACAAATTTTTTATTAGCATTTGTGAAAATAATAGCATCATGCAATATTAAAAATAACATCATACACAATTAACAATAACATCAAATATAGTTCTCACGGTTTTCACACCAAACATAGTTTTTATTTGAAACCAGCCCATATATATATATATATATATATATATATATATATATATATATATATATTTACCAACATTCTAATAAGAATTTGTCAATAAAGTCATACTATCTTTATAAAATATTTTTAGAGTTACATAAGAAAAATTAAATTTGGCCTATTATACAAAAATGTATTTCAATATTTTGCATGTGTACAAATTATAATCTATAAATAAATTATTTTATATTTATTAAATTCCAATTTTTTTTTAAGAAGAATTCTTCACTGGCTCATGTTGACAAAGAAATCACCGTCTCATGTTCCAGTAACTTTAAATTGAAGTTGAGAAAGTAACTTTAAATTGAAGTTGAGAATGTATTTTTCGGATTGAAGTTGAGAATGTATTTTTCGGTTGAAAATATACGTAAGCTAAATCTTATCAGCTTTCATGACATGCATTTTGCAATCTTTTTCCTAATTTTAGTTTTTAATTTTTTTATTTTTTGTTTATAAATTGGAATTGGTCGGGTAATTTGAAAACCGGTTTTTAAAAGAATCGAACCGAGATATAAATACGGTGAGCTGCTGTGGTTATTTCGATTTTAACATAAGTTAATAATTAGTCAACAAAATTAACCAAGTTTATTTGTCGTATATAGAAGGTTGAGTCCAATAGAGCTAATTGTTGTCTTCATAGCAAAATCAAGTTACTAAATACAAAATTAACAATTAGTCAAAGGCCGGACTACTAAATACAAAATTAAAGCATTTATTGGTTCAATTATCGCACCAAATATGGGTCCAAAAGACAGACTTTCCAAGTTTGAACTGTTCAAAATAATCTTAAAAGTATATATTATATGGCATTGTTGACTTCTCTTTCTCATATTTTAACCTTTCAAAATTTATCAATTATTAATAATTTCCAAACAAAGATAATATATATATATAAATATATAAATAAAAAAAGGAGCCATTTTCTCCTTTCATTTCTCCAACAGCCATGAGTCAAGAATCAAGATAGTGATCTGTGTGAGACATGGCCACGGGCCGAATCAGCCCGCGAACCGGTCCCAGACCGGTTCTTAACCGGCCACCTAAAGGCCGGTTCGGTTAACCGGACCGTGAGGGCCGCGGTTCGGTCCCAAGTTGCTCTACTTTTTGTTTGGTACCGGCGATCCGGGCCATGCCGGGCTGGAAGCTGGGCTCATGTGTTTATTTTTTTATTTTTTTTATTATGCGGGCCGGTCCTGTCCGGTTCGATGAACCGGCCCTAAGCAATTTTCGGTTCGATCCCGGGCTAAGGTGTGGAGGACCCTCGCCGGGCCCGGAACCGTTGAATGGCCATGTCTGTGTCAAACCATGACAAAATTCTATACTCACTTCACATAAACTAGTAAGAGCTCTTCATACTACTAAACAGCCCGTTACCTTTCCTCCTCTGTTTAAAAATTCAATGGAACTTATAACTCAAACAGCTTCAATTCTCTTCATACTACTAAACAGCCTGTTAACTTTCCCTCTCATCACATCAAAGGCCATCACTACAAACATCACCACAGACACATCCTCTCTTCTTGCACTCAAATCCCAAATCATCAACATGGGACCAAACAATCCCCTAACCGCCAGCTGGGCCCGGGACTCGGACGTCTGCCTCTGGATAGGCGTCTCGTGCGGGCCCCGACACATCCGGGTCGCCGCCCTGAACCTCCCCCGAATGGGACTCGACGGTACGATCCCCCAACACATGGGAAACCTCTCCTTCCTTGTATCTCTAAACCTACGAGGCAACGCTTTCCGAGGCACTCTGCCTGCTGAGATGGCGAGTCTTCGCCGGTTAAGGCTTCTCGACCTGTCCTCCAACGGCTTCACGGGAAAAATCCCCGAATGGCTCGGTTTTCTGCCCGTGCTCGAGACATTGGACCTGTCGTCTAATTTTTTACAGGGAGGCTGCCGGTGGAGCTCAGGAGGCTCGGGAGGCTCAGGGTTCTGAGCCTGGAGAACAACCGGCTGACGGGTTCTGTCCCGCCGGAGATTTTCAATTTGACAGGTGTCGAGACGCTGGCGTTTACGAATACTAGTTTGTCGGGCGAGCTTCCGAAAGATTTGTGCCGCCGTTTGCCAAAGCTGACGGAGCTTTATCTGTCGTGGAACGGTTTTTACGGTCGGGTCCCTGAAGGTTTGGGAGAGTGTCGGCAGCTCAGAGTATTGTCGTTGTCTAATAACGGGTTTAGCGGGCCCGTCCCAAGGGGAATCGGGAATGTCACGACTATGGAGATGCTATATCTTGGTGCTAACAACTTTACAGGTTTGTATCATATCAAGAGTTTCAAATGTTCTTCATTCGACTAGCCATAAACTGACTCAAAGTGACTTTCATGCAGGTTTAATTCCAGGGGAGATTGGTAATCTTAGTAACCTTTTGCTACTAAGCATGGAAAGAAACATCTTTTCGGGCCCTATACCGAACTCGATATTCAACATTTCGTCTTTGGTGAGCTTGGATTTGTCGCATTGCGGTGTGTCAGGCAAACTGCCTTCGGATTTATGCTCGAACCTCCCGAATCTTGTAGAGCTCAATCTGTACTACAATGACTTGTACGGGCCGATACCTTCGTCTCTGGACAAATGCTCGAAGCTCGAGGCTTTATCGCTAAGGGACAGCAATTTCAGTGGGCCCATCCCGAGAGAAATCGGGAATCTAACGCAGCTCAAGACGTTGCGCCTTTTTCACAACAGGCTAACGGGCGAAATTCCACGAGAGCTCGGTAAGCTGCAACAACTGGAGCAGCTTCATCTTGCAGTAAACTTGCTAACGGGTCCTATACCGGAAGAAATAGTCAACATCTCGACGTTGACTTTACTCGCTGTGACAGCAAACAGGCTTTCAGGTAGTCTCCCGATGAGATTCGGCTCCCGGCTGCCTAATCTGGACTTGATATCACTTGAGACGAATCTTTTGAGCGGCGCTATACCCGAATCTATTTCGAATGCGTCTAAACTCACTTATGTCAATCTCGGAAATAATTATTTTTCCGGCACTGTCCCAAATTCTCTCGGTAATCTAAGACTGATCGAACATCTGCTCCTGCATGGGAACAACCTTAAAGGATTGAGCTTTATTACTTCCTTAGCAAATTGTGTGTTCTTGAAAGAGTTTTGGGTGCACAACAATCCCCTTAACGACTTTATTCCGCCTTCCATTGGTAACCTTTCGTCGATATTGGAGATTATGCTTGCTTCTAATGGTACGATAAAAGGTGGCATCCCGAGTGAGATTACAAACCTGAGCAGTTTAGTACAGTTGGATCTTTCGGACAACGATTTAGCTGGTCTTCTGCCGTTTGAACTCGGAGGTTTACGAATGCTTCAAGGTCTATCTCTGGCCCGTAATAGAATAAGCGGTATCATACCTTTAAGCATCTGTAACTTAAACAATTTGGCAGCCTTTCATTTAAGCAGTAACCAAATTTCAGGCTCAGTTCCAGAATGCATAGGCAATAATAGTGTTTCTCTGAGACAGCTCTATCTGGACTCGAACAGATTAAGTTTCGGTTTACCTTCGGGATTGTGGAGGCTCGATAAACTTCTGGAGCTAAACTTATCTTCCAATTTGCTAAATGGCTCTCTATCTCCAGAGATAGGAAGTCTGAAAGCTGCAGCATTTGTAGATTTTTCGTACAATCACTTGTCGGGAAATATTCCGAATGCCATCGGAGACTTAAAGAACTTGATCAACTTTTCTCTGGCACACAATAGTCTGACCGGATCCATTCCCGAGTCGACCGGGAACATGTTGAGTTTAGAAATGTTGGACTTTTCGCATAACAATCTCACCGGGTCAATTCCGAGCTCGTTGGCAGCATTAGTATATTTAAGAAGCTTGAATCTTTCTTACAACTCATTGGCAGGTGAAATCCCCTCGGGTGGCCCTTTCGAAAACTTCACGAGCCGATCGTTTATGTCCAACGAAGCTCTATGTGGGGCTCCGAGATTTCAAGTCCCACCGTGTCAAGAGAAAAGCTCTCACATACCAAAAGATAGAAAAAACGTTATCCTAGCTGTCACAATAGCTTTGGCCATCTCCTTTGCACTCATCATCATCACCTTGGTATTTTTCATAGTCAAGAGACATGGAAAGAAATTAAACAAGGTTCCAACAGAACAAGACTCTTTTACTACTCCCGGAAGAATATCGTATCTCGAACTAAAACGAGCAACCGGCAATTTCGACAAAAACAACTTACTCGGGCAAGGGAGTTTCGGGCGTGTATACAAAGGGGTGCTTGAGAATGATGGGCCCGTGGCAGTTAAAGTGTTTGATTTGGAACATGAAGGCTCGTTCAAGAGTTTCGACGTGGAATGTGAGGTGTTACGCAGCCTTAGGCACCGAAATCTTACGAAAGTCATCACAAGTTGTTCTAACCTCGATTTCAAGGCGTTAGTGCTCGAGTACATGCCGAACGGGAGCTTGGACAGGTGGCTGCATTCTGACAATTGTTTTCTAGACACAATGCAGAGGTTGAACTCGATGCTAGATGTGGCTCGTGCTTTGGAGTATCTTCACTGTGGTTTGCAAACGGCCGTTGTTCACTGTGATTTGAAGCCGAGCAATGTGTTGCTAGACGTGAATATGGTTTCGCATGTGAGTGATTTTGGAATTTCGAAAATGATGGGGGAGGAGCAGAGCTTTTCTCATACCAAGACACTAGCAACTTATGGGTATATTGCACCAGGTGAGGAAAACCTTTCTTCGACTTTGTGAATTGTGATCTTTACTTAGCTCGTATTCTTTGTTGCTAAAAGTTGAAAACTAATTGTTGTAACATCTGGTCATTGTAGAATACGGATTGGAGGGACTTGTGTCGACTAAGTGTGATGTTTATAGCTACGGTATAATGCTGATGGAGACTTTTTCTGCTGTACGGCCGGGGGACGAAATGTTTGACGGGAAATCGAGCCTCAGGAGTTGGCTAAGTGACTCTGTACGAGACGGGATAATCGATCGTGTTGTGGATGGAGAGTTGCTGAGCTCGGAGGATAAGTTTTATGATGACAAGTTACGATGCCTATGTTCTGTTATGGAATTAGCATTGAGTTGTTGTGCTGATAATCCTGAAGATAGGATTGTCATGACAGATGCTGTGGGAGAACTTGAGAAGATCAAGCTTCAGTTTCTTGCATGTAGCTCGACTAGACTACCGGTGCAAGATCCTAAATTGTGATTACGAATTTACCATCATCTTAAAAGTTTGGCCTTTCTCCCAATGTTTTTCCTTAACAGTTTGATAATCGAAGATTATATGTTTTGGAGAACTGTGTGGACATGTGGGGTTTACTTGGAACAAATACAATGTTGAACAAATGTAACTATACATAAAAGAACCACATACATTCATGTGCACCAGAATTTTCAGAATGGTAATAGAAATACATGTACAGGTTTCAAACTTCTTTACACACAGACGGCAACAAAAACGAAATTCCTAGATAAATAATGAAAACACAACAAAATTTTTATGGCATATGCTTTGGGGCACAATAAGGAATGACCTTATCCATGTCAAAATCACCAGAACAAAACAGTAGCAGGGGCAAAAGACCATATCATCATTTGTTCGGTTTTTATGCCGCCATATGTTCCTCTTCTGGAATCTCACTTCCATGACACGATTCCTTGACGATAACTTCCGGGAATTTCAGAGATTGTTCGGGCGATTTTTCAAAGAATGAGTTCATCACCATGAACCTGAAGACCTGCAGTAGATGTCTTTTGTCTCTTTTGATATCTGAACTCAACAGTTTTTTCAACAGAGATGGCTCCGTTTTAGTATGGCCTCGCTGCATAGTCGTGCAACCATTATTGGCCCATCTCTGCTTCTTATTAATGTGACCATTTTGGTTCTGTGAATTTTCTGAATCCATGTTCCCCGATCTCTGTCTCTTAGAGAATCGATCAAATTGATTGAATTTGCTGCGAAAATTTCCTCTTTTACCAAATCCCCTGCTATTTGGATGCCTAACGTCTGTCTGTACCTCAGAATCTGACAAGTAATGAGACGGTACCTCAGCAACTTCACAGCCTAGTTCAGCTTGTTTTGCCAATATCTCCTTTAGTTGCTGTGGCAAAACTTATGGCCAGTTATCTAACTTGTAAAGAAATATTGAGAAACTTCCAAATAATGCTGTCAGTGAAAGTCAAATACCTGCCGTCGCATCTTTGCAACTGAATCCATGGCCTCCGGCTGTGTGAGATTCTCTTTTAATTTCTGCAGCAAGTAAAGTCTAAATTATAAAATTCTTCTATAAGTACAACTTTAATATCATGTAATTGTTGCCCATAGACAAACCTTCTCAATGTTGGTATTTGATGGGTAATTCTTCCTGCGTGCTTCACGCCACTGTTTAATTTCTTGTTCTGAATAATTTAGCATGAGAGACCTTGATGTAAAGGAAAAAAATCAGAATTTTATATCAATAGCACCATATGCACCGTGCACACTCCACATTACGATGAGGAAAATGAAGGAAAATATTCTGGACACAACCATAGGCTTGTGTTACATGTACATATAACTACTACTGGAAATGCATATAACATCCAGGCACCTAAGCAAATGGCAACAAAAGAAAATATATGCAAGTAGCTAACAGAGGAGGGGTCCGAAAATACTAACTGAGGAGGGGTCCGAAAATATGCATTTAGACTTTTCTTTAAATTACCAACATTGATTCTCATCACCACTCTTTAAAGATGCAGCTGTCGTCTCATGTATAATATTACAGTTAAGGGAGAGAGTAAAAGTAGCCTAGAGATTTTGTGTTCAATAACTCTAAAAATAAGATAATCAACCAGAATTACCTCTTTTTGCTCGGTTGTACATGGTTGAAGGGGCTGCATGAGTTAAAATTCTTCAGTCCGTTACCTTTCTTCCCTGAATAACACA
Organism: Striga hermonthica; assembly: GCA_902706635.1. Lineage (NCBI taxonomy): Eukaryota > Viridiplantae > Streptophyta > Magnoliopsida > Lamiales > Orobanchaceae > Striga > Striga hermonthica. The sequence goes on from CACSLK010027832.1 coordinate 4,990,135, forward strand.
AAACAAATTTGGGGAAAAAGTTGAATACATATTTGTAGGAAATGATTGTCAAACCGAAAGCTTGCAGAAATCAGAAATTTGTGGATACTATAATACTATCAGTAGTAAATATCTAGAAATCTCAGATTTTCTCTAGTAATCAGCAGTGTTATCAATGCTGGATGGCAGAAAATGGCGGCAGGCTGAAATCCCGCCATAGCAGCTGCCATGGCTCACCATAACCGCCATCCCTCACAAATTTAGAATATGGCAGTTAAGGCAGAAATCCACCATTGCTGATAATAGTGTTAATTAGTTGATCAAGGTAATCATAAAAATATTCACCTTTTCCTCCATTTCCATTATTCGACTTAAAGCTTCCTTGTGCATTTGATCGATGATGAAATTGCTTCTGGTTAAACCTGCTGAAATTTGAAGGCAGAGACTCAACAAAAATTCTTCATCAAAAATTTCCCCAATTACATGATGAGGTTGCTTAAGGAAATAGCAGCAAGCATACCCTCTTTGAGATGCATCATGTATGTGATTTCCAGTGAAGTTTTTGTTATGAGATGCACTCCAGCTACTCTTCCCGTCATTATCCCCATTAACTACTCCTGCATTGCTCTGCAGCAACAAATGCATTTGAAATAACTTATCACAGGAAACAATGGTGATCACAAAA
>CACSLK010027832.1:4994133-5011343 GCA_902706635.1 Striga hermonthica
ACACTTACTAGGCATGACGAGCCATTGCCGCGGACACTGGCGACGACACTGGCACGGACGAGCACTACCGGGCGCTGCTGTGCGCCATAAGCAGGCGACTGGCACGCGGGCTGCGCGTGCTGGGCTGACTGGGCACTCGGACGTGCTGCTGGGCAACGCCGAGGCCCGCTGGGCATCGCTAGCATGCTGATGGGCGTGCTGGCGTGCGTGGTAATTGGCCAGTGTGCGTAAGATGCTGCTGGCGTGCGTACGGCGTCGCAGGTCACACTGCTGGGCGTGTGATGCGCTGCGGTATACGCGGGCTGGCTAGGCTGACATTGCCGTGCGTGTTGACGTGCACTGCGCACGCCTACCGCATGACTGGGGCTTGACTGCCGAGTACTGGCAACACACACGCACCGCTGGGCGTGCGGACGCTGCCAGCGTACCCGCTGGGACTGCCGGGCGCACCGGGCACACGCTGTGTGTGGACAGGCATCACGGTCGGCCTTTCGCCGGCCGTCCGGCTACTTTTCTCGGCAACCCACATATGACTGATCATAGTTTGACTTGATTTGACTAAATATGCATGAATTGTTCGGGACTTGCCGATTAAATCGTGAAATCACTCGGAGGGGGCTTATATAGCACCTCCGAGGCCGTTTTCGCACAAAACGTAAACCGAACGACATGATTTTGACATGGTCTTCCTAACATGAACTTAAGTACATGAAAAGAGGGTAATTAGAAGTATACCCTTCAGTTTGGTCGAGGAATGCACAGTGACCTGTGTGCGTGTTCGGTGCTCGGTTAGGTGTGCTCTTGCTTCTCCTTTGCTTCGGCTACCCTTAGCTATTTTTCTATGATTTTTCCTCTATTTTTCCTTACTATTTTCTCTCAGATTTTGGCTGATAGTAGTCTCGGTTTTGCATGGGAAAATGCATTGGAAAATATTACACGCTCGGTTATTTAAAGGAAGGTAAATTCGTTGGGTAAACTTGAGTCAAAGAGGTGAAGGATGATGATTTTTCCATTGATGCCACATGTCCTAGCCGTGGGTTGAGGTGGCGTGTCCTCGGCTTAGTCATCGTCCGAGATGGCACGCATGCACGGGCTTAGTCACCTCTCGTGGCCTCGTGCGGTGCCATGTGTGCCAAGCTACTAGGTGACTCACCCTAGCAACTTGCACCCAAACATTTATCCTTAGTAATTTCTCACGGCAAGTTGGAAGCTTAAGACTTGGATTACTTAGTCATGATCATGGTGCTTAATGGTGCATAAGCATGCACTTGATGATGGCTTAGGGCATGTGCATGCCTCGCACGAAAATGTGCGTTGCGCACGCATTGTCCGTACTCGCACGCGCACATGGCATCGCACGACATGCGTGGGTGCGTGCATGTCCGAGACTTAGCTTTAGTCTTGATTTCAAAATTAAATCCGAACGTTCTTAACTTTTAATAATTAATCTCGATTAATAATATCCGTTTATAAAATAAACGGTTCAAAAATTAATTATCAACTTGGACTCAGTTAATAATTAATCGAGTAGACTTTTCGACTTAATATCGAACTTATTAACTTAAACGCTGAAAATGAACGAGATTAATAAAAGAAAATACATCACTTTCATTAATAAGAAACTGGATTATTACAATATACCCTCCTTAAAATATTTCCGTCCTCGGAAATATAAAACTGAACATATATACATAAAAAGATATATACATCAGAACTGAAAATCAGGAAAACGAGCGCGAATGTTAGCCTCCTGCTCCCAAGTGGCTCCGTGGCGATCCCACTGAATACGAACGAGGGGAACATCACGTTTTCGGAGCCGTTGAACCTGTCAGTCCAATACAGCTACCGGTCGCTCCTCGTAAGATAAATCTGGATGGATCTGAATATCAGTATGAGGAATGACATGATCGGGGTCGCACACGTACTTGCGTAACATAGATACATGAAAAACATTGTGAACACTGGAAAACTCTGGAGGTAAGGCCAATCGATACGCAACGTCGCCCACTCGCTCGAGAACTTCGAACGGGCCAATGAATCGAGGGTGCAGCTTCCCTCTCTTCCCGAAACGAATAACTCCGCGAAATGGACTAACTCTGAGAAAATCTCGCTCGCCAACCTCGAACTGAATGTATCGTCGATGATGATCGGCGGTTGATTTCATTCGACTCTGGGCTGTCTTAAGTCTCTGCCGGATCAACTCGACCTGCTCTGCTATCTCCTCGATTAATTTCGGACCGAGAACTCGACGTTCACCGACGTTGTCCCAATAAAGAGGGGAACGACACTTACGACCGTAAAGTGCCTCGTAAGGAGCCATCTTAATAGAAGAATGATAACTGTTGTTGTACGCGAACTCAACGTACGGTAATAACGACTCCCACTTAGCACCCCTGTCAACAACCAAAGCCCGTAACATATCCTCCAACGTCTGAATGGTCCTCTCTGTCTGACCGTCAGTCTCTGGATGGTAGGCTGAACTGAATGCTAACTTCGTGCCCATCGCCTTGTGCAAACTCTGCCAGAATCTACTAGTGAATTTGGGATCTCTGTCTGACACTATAGTAACAGGCACTCCGTGGAGTCGAACGATCCCACGGGTATAAATCTCAGCCAATTTGTCCAAAGACATGTTCATCACTGGCAAGAAATGCGTTAAATCGATTCCTTTTTTAATCTCTATACGAGTGTAATTGAGAAACCTTGAAAGAGTGCGTAATAGCTCACTAATCGAGCACTCTTGCGCCGAAGCTGTGGGATGTAGAAATATATCGGTAGGGGAGCGTTCCGCCTTAGAGGGAAGCCTCCGCGCGAGCGGCAGTGGACGAAGCAGAAGCGAGAATGTCAGCTTGAGTAACGCAAACATTGGTGAGAAGACGATCATCATCTAAATAGAGATAAGGGGCTCGTAAGTATCTGTTTTACGTCAAGCAATACGTAGAGTAACTCCCCATATAGCAGTAAAAGAAGACGTGTAAGTGGATCGACTCGGAGGTTTCATCCTTCGACTCACTCCAAATCCTTCTATCGGGTAGGAGATGCAGAATCCTGATTGAGGGTGGCAAGGACAACAGATCCATTCGTACGCGCTTGCAGCCCTTTTGGTGCGTGCCGTATTAAAGCGATCTTTTCTTCGGTTAGTAGTTCGGTTGTAGCTCCCAACTATACCTTCTTTAAAATCCCAAGCTAGCAGCTCTTTAGACTGGCATATTTGAGTTTCTAGCACATCAGCTTGACTTACATACGAATTCCCAAGCAGTTTGGGAGTAACGCTTCCCACCACCCTAAAACAAGTCGGTCACATGATGGCATGTGGCCGCGGAGAATACGAGATATAATTAACCCATGCAAGCAATCAAAAACTTAACACTTGCCGCGAAGGCACGTCTTTTGAGTAAGCCTGAGAGTTCATCCCCTTTGTCGTCTTCCGGTTCTACCCACACTAGAATGCCAAGCCTGATCCAAGTAGGTAGGCAGTCCTCATTCTTTCCTAAAACTTCCATCTTTCCGGCAGTCGTTCCAAAGTCAAGGAACTTCTTGCATTGCATATGGGGCAGTCCAGTATAAATTGGAATCAGAGGATCTGGGAATCGTGGACGTCTCTTCTAGCAGGCAAACGCGCGTTTCGGATCCGTTGTGGATGATCCATCGTGAAGCTTTCCTCAATCCGTTCTCTGGATAGAACAATCGGGTTGGGATTTCCTCCCTTCTTCTTAAGCGTATTGCTGGATGGAAGAGGTGAAGCTGCTACCCCGAAAATGGTTGAGTCGGAATCCTCTACGCCCTAAACAAAATATGGCAGTCACCTGACAGCAGCCTTTCCTGCGTGAAAGTTCGTTCAACGTAAGGCTCGATATAATTGACCTCTGGTAGAGTGGATACTCTATTTCGGAGCTTTTCCACGCTTTCCCAAGCCAGAAACTGAGCCTCTAATCCGGCTAAGCAAATGTAATGTAAGGAGTAAAGCAAAGAAAGAGGTATCAATATAATCGGTATTCAAGCCGCAGGAAGAAGAGCTAATAGTCATAAAGCGAAGTAATCAACCCAGTGTTGTAGGGGATTCAATCTGATCTCAAGATATGCTCCTCCAAGTACTAAAGGTTAAGGGTACAAGTACCTTCCCTTCAACCCACTTTCCACGTTCTCTAGCCAAAGCACTCGCACACACCGAGCAGGATCCGGGCACGGTGAGGCTGAATTTTAAAGTTTCCACGAGCGCAACGAGGGGCTAAGGCCGCAATTGCCATCAACATCCTAGCAATCCAAAGAAAAGAACATGGTTGAAGCGCGCGTTGTTTAGTAGTATTTTTTTGGGCATGTGGTAACCGAGGTACCCGACTCGGGTCGTTCTCAAAGGAAGGCTCTTCGGAGCGTTCACTATCTAGTCGTCAAAATCACACAACCAAAAAGGTCCTAAACATTCTACTCGCAATTTGAGGGTTTGAATTTAAACTAGATTAATCTACAAAATGAGAGCAATTGAAAGCAATTAACTAAACACGCAAAAAGATGAGAGAAATCAAGGGGGAAAGAGGGATTTTGGTTTTCCGGAGTCTCCATGATCAATCACACGCAAATAACCGAACATTGCCATGCTAGCTAAAACCCTAGGAAGCTAAACCCAACTCTAGCACAAGACGAACAAGTATTCAACTCCTAAGCACACTTAGTCAAGCATTCATGATCCAAAGCAACAATCTTTTCTTCCAAAATCACAAGCACAATATCAATTTACCAAAGCAATAAAGATATACGAGGTAATGGGGCTTAAGACTAAGTTACCCACTCCAACATGCACTCGGGAGAAGAAACGGAATCAAAAGCTTGAAACTTCGCTCAAAACAATGTCGCTGGAAGTTCGCCGGAAAACTTGATTCATAAAGCTCCAAACCATAAAAAAAAAAGGGAAAATAGAATATAGAGAGGAATTCCCAACTTAAAAGTTGGGAAATGAGAGTTGTCTCTAAAAATACAAAGCATAATGTCTTTATATAGCTACACCACAAACACACACTAAAACACACACATTTAACAATTTAGCACTCGCTAGGTAGCGAACTAGTTCGCTAGGCGAATTGGTCTTGTGGTCTTGTGCACACTCGCTAGGCGGCGAACGCGTTCGCTAGGCGAACTGGTCTTGTGATCTTGTGCACACTCGCTAGGCGGCAAACACGTTCGCTAGGCGAACTGGTCTTGTGGGTCTTGTGCACGATAATGGCTCGGGGACTCTCGGAATGGTTCATGCTCTCGGAACTTGGCTCGATTCTTCTCACTCATCTTCCAAAATGGACCTAAAAATTGCACCAAAGACACGAGAAAGTACGCCAAAATACAAACACCAAAGGGAAAATAAAAACACACGGAATCAACTAAAATGGACCGGTTAGACAAGAAAACCAACCTAAAACCAACTCAACTACACACATAAAACACATAAAAAGAAGCACAAAAACATAATAAACAACTCCCCCACACTTAACTCTTTGCTTGTCCTCAAGCAAACAAAATAACAAGTAGCTCGAAAAGAAAAATCGAGAAGTCCAAAATTAACGAGCATGCAAAATGAAACTCTCATTTTCATCCGGATATCCATAAAACCAAAATCTAATCCGAAAACACGGTTCCCACAAGTGAATCCATACGAAACAAAAACTCGTCCCAAGTCATTCTACACATGATAACTCAAGACACACTCCCTCGTCTACATACACGTGCAAAAACTATGAATGGTCTACTAAACATGAAATGATGAGCACGAGACCAATAAGTCAACTCCCTTCTTTTTCTTTTCTTTTTCTTTTTTTTTTTCTTGATTTTTTTTTTACTTAATGAGCTACTTTTTCCAAATGAAAGTCGTTAGGACAATTATTACCTAGGTTTAACCTCGGGGTTTGTCCCCGAGTTTCCTAGGCCGGTTTCCCGTACTCATTAACCCGATTTATCTAGAAGACTAACCGAGCCAAGAGGAGCCTAATCCTTTCAACTCTCACGAACTCATTTTCGTGAGCTTATTTTTCCAAACGAGGTTTCCGGACGAGATGATCTAGGTTTGACCTCGAGGGGTTTCCTCGAGTTTCCTAAATCGGTTTCCCGGGCTCATTATCCCAATCCACGAAGTGCATGGCTCGAAATAAGAGGAGCCTCATCCGTACTTCCTCGCGAACTCACATTTTATTCTCTTTTTTTTTTTCTTCTTTTTTTTTTTAAGGGAGTGACACACAAGGATACATCACAATTACAATAAAATGATCATCACAAATCAAACAAAACGTACCACAAGTGCATAGACAACACGTTTACAACGATAATCGAACATAAGGAAAACATGCCTCAAGACAATCAATCGAGAACAAACAAGGGACAAAACAATTCCGTGAATCCACATGCGTGTTCCAATGTCAATGAATCATCATTTAACTTTAAGAAAACCGTCCAAGTCATCAAGTACATAAAGCATGAACGTTAATAGTGAAACCAATCAATAATCTCGACTCACTACTTAGCTATCTCGACTCTCGAACAAACATTGAGCATCATACGGGAGAGATGACTCAAACACATAAAGACAACAACAAAACCGGTCCACAACTCGACAAACATGAAAATAAAACACCTAAAATAAAGAAAAACACCCTAAGCAAGCATAATCAAGGAAATCCTCTCCCACACTTCAAACAAAGCAATGTCCTCATTGCTTGACCCAAAAAGCACACGGAAGGAAACAAAATCACGCATACTCAAGCATAAGACAATAAATAAAAGAAAGAAAATAAAAGAAATCACAACACATAGGCACATAGACACATAGAAAAGATAACAAAGAGAAAAATAAAATAAGGGGAAAGAAAAAAGCGTACTCAACACGGTGATAAATCACCGTGTGTCCGTCGGTGCGTCCTATAGAGAAAAAGAGCCGGGGTCGTCCCTCAGAGAGTCCACGAACTTGTTTAACTTTGTCATCCCAAGAAGCCACACAATGCCAACTAGCTTGTAAGGGCCCGGTATATCGCAATACATGCCCGACCCAATCAATGGGTGTCTTATCATCACCGGGAATGACCCTTTTCTTTTCTTTTGTCCTTGTTTGCCGTAGCCTTTCGTTTTGGAGTCATATATGCATTTCACGAGTTTAATGCCCGAAAATCCACAACAATCCGAGACCCACAACAAATTTGACATCCAAACACCAATCAACCAACCGGACCAACCACTCCAACAATTCAAATCAACCGAACAACAATTCAATGCATAAACAAATTAAACCTTAAACACAAATTTCCCAACTCCAAATCAACTTCACTAATCTCAATTAACACAACAATCCCCAACTCCAAATCAATTCCAATCGAAACGAACAAGTTGGGATTTAGCCATTATACCTTAGAATCGCGGGAAGCAATAAGAGGCTCGGTCACCGGAATAATGAGAAGCCAAGGAGTGGCTGGAATTCAAGGATAAGGCCGGAAGTAACGGCTCACGATTGCAGATCGAGCTCACCGGAATTCGGGGCTGCTGGGCCGGCCAGAGGTCGCAGCTAGGGTCGTTGGATGTGCAGCAGCTCGTCTAGTTTGAAGCTTGTCGTCGGAATCAGCCTGCGGTGGTCGGAGGCTTGATGCTGTCGGAATTGCGGATTAGACTCGCCGGAGAATGAGAACTCGAAGCTGGTCGGAGCTGTGCGAAGTCGCTGGAAGTCAGAATCGCCGCCGAGGCTCGAAGTGGTCGCCGGGCGGAGCTCAAAATCGCCGTGAACAGAGCTGTGAGCTCGCCGCTGCGGTTGGGGGAAGAATATCCGGTCGCGTCGCCTAGGAGAAAGCGGTCGCAGCGGGCGGTGTGCGGTCGCCGTGAAATTCGGTGAGAGAGGATGCAGAGCTCTCGTCGGCAATAAGGTTGCCGGGCGTTCGGTGTGTTCAGGCGACGGTCGCCGGAGGTAGCTAGTTGATGGCGGTTCGCGATGAAGCAACGGAGGAGCTCGCCGTCGGGAATTGAACATCTCGGACGCAGGAGTGTAACAGTGCTCAGTGGGTGTGCGGTCGCCGTGAAGGCTCGACGCCGGTGGCCGTGGACGGTGGTGAGAGAGAGGGTGAGATGAGGGAAGAAGATAGATGGGGCGCAGCTACGGGATTCTTGGGGAAGAGAGAGAAGTGAGCTGAGGGGAAAATTAGGGTTTGACCATGTTGACCCAGCTTTTATATGTAGCGAAATTTTGGAGCTCGCGAATTCGAATTCGAGCCCGCGAAATTCAGAGTCTGTCCAATACGTATTCCCCGCGAATTTGGCTTACCTCGCGAACCCATTTTCGAGCCCGCGAATTTTAGCCTCAGCCCAAAAATTGTTCCTCGCGAATTTTCACTTGCCCGCGAACTCGTTTTCGCGCCAGCGAATTTTTGGCTCTGTCAAGTGTGCCTATCTCGCGAATACTGCCTAACTCGCGAACCGGATTTCGAGCCCGCGAATTTTAGAAATTTCCACACTTAGGCATATTTTGAGCTTTTTCGACCGATTTTCGACCCGATTTCACCCAAATCTCTTCCACACTCTCCGAAACTTTCTCGATAAAATTTTTGGCCCGGCACTAACAGGTCGGGATTGCCGAGCGGGTCGGCACGGGCACTTTTCAACAATTTCCATACTTAGCCCCAAATTTTCAACTACTCGCCAAATTTTCAATTAAATCTCGACCTCGAAACTCGCTTTCACCCTCGAAAATCATGTGTGCCGTGCGGCTCGTGGAGCTATTTATTCTCGAACAAAAACGAAAAACCGGAAAATGCTAAAACCGTGGGTTGCCTCCCACGAAGCGCTCATTTTACGTCTTGAGCTCGACGTTCCCAACGGAAATCAACTGGGATCCAAGAAAAAATGTCGATCGTGCCACGCCTTTGTATTTTCCAAGAGAAGCCGATCCGGTATCACGGAACAAAGGCGGGCAAGGTAAGCTCTCGTGGCCGCATTCTTGTGAAACCGAGCACGGATTTCGACAACCAACAAGAGGAGAGATAGATCTTTACGCATCACGGCCCCATAGTCGACCTCCGAAAATATGAATATATCCGTGGAGCACGTCGAATCAATCCCGGGCATCGTTTGCACTATCTCGAACGTGTACTCATCAAGCTCAAGCATCGGGAGCACGGGCGTAGGCACACTAAACTCCTCCAAGTGGTCACGATCCTCAATAATACGAAACGACGACCCAAAGGACATGGGAACCACATCATTCTCAACATCCCAAGGCATCTCATCCACACACGGCACATCCGACTCAATAACATCATCTAAATGCTCGGATTCCTTCTCACTACCATCATCATCCTCCTCCTCATCATCGCCAACACCTTCATTACCCCTCGGCTCACTCAAACCCTCAATTAAATTATCTTCCAATCCATCCTCAACATCACTTTCCGAACCCATACTCTACTCCTCAACAATTGAATCAAGTCCCGAAGCACCATCAACGGAAGAAAATTTTGACGTACCTAGTGTAGAATCCAAGTCCACGTCATCACAAGGAGGAAGTTTTTCGACAATAAGCTCATCGGTGTCCTCACTCGTATCTAGAGGTTGAGTTCTATCGTATACGGGAGTGAGGCCCACCTCTTTCAAGGAGGCACAACGATCCACCATAACCCGAAATTCAGTCTCTAATCGAGTGCTCTCTCGAATAATCTTCGCCGATAGAGTAGAATATCTACCGAGCGAAATAGAAGATGAATCCAAGTCGAGAAAAAACACCACGGTGGAGTCGAACTTCTCAAGTGTAGCACGGAGAGCAGATGGAATCGGGATGCACCTCCAACTATTGAACTCCTCGATGATCGACGCGAGGCTCGCGAGTGCGTCTTGAGTTCTCGCCAAAACTTCTTGGTGACGATCGATCGGCCCACCCTCGGAATGAAATGAAGCTCCAAGAATAGATGAATGAGGTTGGCCAACCGATGGGTGCTCAAATACCAGAGAGGGAGAAGTGATGGACTCGATTTCTTCTTTTTTGGATAGGGAGGCCAATGAAGCACGAAGGGATTGAGCGTCCTCCTCCAATTTTGCCACGATCTTTTCTAATTCGGTTGGAGGGGCCCGAGTCGGCTCGGGTGGAGGCATAGCATCATAAAAACCGGGAGGTGGAAGATAGTAGAGAGGCGTCTCGTTATTAGCCGGATAGTGATCATAATAATCGCATTGGGGTGTAGAATAAGGGTGGCTCGGGCCAAATGAGTTCATCTCCCCTTGAGAATTGTCGGGGTATCCACAAAATGAGCTCCCGGCGTAATAGTGAGAATAGGGATCCATTCGGGCTCCTCAAGAGTAATACCTCGCACAAGAACAAGAAAAACAACCCAAGGCACATGAGGCAAGAAAGAAAATAACAAAAAGCGAAACTAAAAACACATAATATTTACACGGGCACGAAAGCAAAAGCAAGAAAAATGGAAAATTAGCAAATAATCAAGAGAAACACGCAAAAACGAGCAAAATTCACCAAAAGCAAGAGAAACACGGAAACAAAGGACAACTAGATAGTAAACTTGGCGTCCTACTCGCCTTCCCCGGCAACGGCGCCATTTTGTTTAGTAGTATTTTTTTGGGCATGTGGTAACCGAGGTACCCGACTCGGGTCGTTCTCAAAGGAAGGCTCTTCGGAGCGTTCACTATCTAGTCGTCAAAATCACACAACCAAAAAGGTCCTAAACATTCTACTCGCAATTTGAGGGTTTGAATTTAAACTAGATTAATCTACAAAATGAGAGCAATTGAAAGCAATTAACTAAGCACGCAAAAAGATGAGAGAAATCAAGGGGGAAAGAGGGATTTTGGTTTTCCGGAGTCTCCATGATCAATCACACGCAAATAACCGAACATTGCCATGCTAGCTAAAACCCTAGGAAGCTAAACCCAACTCTAGCACAAGACGAGCAAGTATTCAACTCCTAAGCACACTTAGTCAAGCATTCATGATCCAAAGCAACAATCTTTTCTTCCAAAATCACGAGCACAATATCAATTTACCAAAGCAATAAAGATATACGAGGTAATGGGGCTTAAGACTAAGTTACCCACTCCAACATGCACTCGGGAGAAGAAACGGAATCAAAAGCTTGAAACTTCGCTCAAAACAATGTCGCCGGAAGTTCGCCGGAAAACTTGATTCATAAAGCTCCAAACCATAAAAAAAGGGAAAATAGAATATAGAGAGGAATTCCCAACTTAAAAGTTGGGAAATGAGAGTTGTCTCTAAAAATACAAAGCATAATGTCTTTATATAGCTACACCACAAACACACACTAAAACACACACATTTAACAATTTAGCACTCGCTAGGTAGCGAACTAGTTCGCTAGACGAATTGGTCTTGTGGTCTTGTGCACACTCGCTAGGCGGCGAACGCGTTCGCTAGGCGAACTGGTCTTGTGATCTTGTGCACACTCGCTAGGCGGCGAACACGTTCGCTAGGCGAACTGGTCTTGTGGGTCTTGTGCACGATAATGGCTCGGGGACTCTCGGAATGGTTCATGCTCTCGGAACTTGGCTCGATTCTTCTTACTCATCTTCCAAAATGGACCTAAAAATTGCACCAAAGACACGAGAAAGTACGCCAAAATACAAACACCAAAGGGAAAATAAAAACACACGGAATCAACTAAAATGGACCGGTTAGACAAGAAAACCAACCTAAAACCAACTCAACTACACACATAAAACACATAAAAAGAAGCACAAAAACATAATAAACACGCGTTAGCACTCCTGCAAGAAAATGGCCTTACTCAACAAGCGCACCTTTATTAGTAAGTTGTTTCCACTCATTGAAGATTTGCACTACCCTCTCTTTGAAAGAAGGGGCGCTTCCGGCTCTCTCGGTGCTTGAAACAATTTTGTCTTCTCCAACTGGTGCCCTGATTGATTGTATCTCACAAAAGAAAGAGGAAGAAAAATGGACTTATTTTTCCTGTCTTTTTATCCCCCATCGGGTACACGAAAACGAGGAAAAAAGAAATTGCATAGTGTGAGGGTCGGAGATCACCTGATCAGAGAGCATAATAACCGAAGTCCTTACCTTAACCGCAAGGGGGGGGGGGATGCCGAAAAGTTGACCTCTCCTTTCAGTCGAGTCCTCCTGCATCTGGGAACTCGCCAGGGGCCCTTAGGCCTGTCGTCGGTGATTCCCTTTCACTTTCCAGGGCTATCTCTTCCTTCTGGGGATGTGCTTCTTTCTAATTCTAATTACAGGGCCTTGAGTGTAGAAGATTTGGTTACAGGAATTAGGTTGGTTATTGAAAATAGTATACCTTAGTCATCTGTCGACCACGACCCAAATAGCGTCGTGATGTTCAGACGACCTCGGTAACCCTGTGACAAAATCCATCGCAACCTCCTCCCACTTCCACTTCGGAATCGACAGTGGTCGTAGAAGGCCTATGGGACTTTGATGCTCGGCTTTGACTTGCTGACAGGTTAACATTTCTTCACAAAGTCGGCTACTTCTTTCTTTAATCCTCGCCACCAGAACGACCTTTTCAGGTCATGATACATTTTAGTGCTTCCTGGATGGGCTAGATATGGTGCGGTATGAGCCTCAGTCAGAATCTCCTTCCTCAATGCTTCGACTTTCGGCACTACAATTCTGCCACAAAACTCCAAGGCGCCATCTACGCCTCGGGAAAAACCCTTGACTCCTCCGGCATGAAACTTGGTCTCGATAGCATGAATAAACTGATCGTGAGCCTGCTCCTGCTGGATTCTGTCCCTCAACATAGGCTGAATTTGCATCGAACTAACACCCCCTGTAATCACTGCAGGAAGCGAATCAACGATCTGAATCTGCATCCGGGCGAACTCATGAATAAGATGATTCTGCTGAGTAATAACATAAGTCAAGTCACCCTTCACCTTACGGCTTAGGGCATCAGCTACAACATTTGCTTTTTCCGGATGATATTGAATTGTACAATCATAATCCTTGACGAGTTCTAACCAACGGCGCTGTCTCATGTTGAGCTCCTTCTGAGTGAAAATATACTGCAAGCTCTTATGATCGGTGAAAATCTCACATCGACCGCCGTATAGATAATGTCGCCAAATCTTAAAAGCATGAACAACTGCAGCTAACTCCAAGTCGTGCGTCGGATAATTCTGTTCATGAGGCTTCAAGTGACGTTAAGCATAAGCTACAACCTGGCCGTCTTGCATAAGTACACACCCTAAACCCTGCCTCGAAGCATCACTGAAAATGGTGAAACTCCGAGAAGGATCGGGAATAGTCAACACCGGTGCTGAAGTTAGTCTCTTCTTGAGCTCCTGAAACTCGATTCACATCGATCAGTCCACTCGAACTTGACAGACTTCCTCGTCAGCTGGGACAAAGGTAGCGCAATCTTGGAAAAGCCCTCAATGAATCTGCAGTAATAACCAGCTAAACCGAGAAAACTGCGAACCTCGGACGGACTCTTCGGTGTCGACCAATTCTGAACAGTTGCAACATTGGATGGATCGGCCTCAATACCTGCCTGCGTAATCACATGGCCAAGAAAGACTACTCTCTGGAGCCAGAATTCGCACTTGGAGAATTTTTGATATAACTTCTCACGTCTAAGGGTCGAAAGAACGGCCCTCAGATGCTCCTCGTGCTCCTTCTGGCTCTTGGAATAAATAAGAATATTGTCGATGAATACAATAAAGAACTGATCAAGAAAAGGATGAAATACACGGTTCATTAAGTCCATGAATATTGTCGGGGCATTACTGAGGCCAAACGGCATAACCACAAACTCGAAGTGACCGTATCTCGTACGAAATGCTGTCTTAGGTATGTCTGACTCCTTAATTTTCAGCTGATGGTAGCCTGAACGCAAATCAATCTTGGAAAACACGCAGGCACCCCTCAACTGATCAAATAAATCATCGATCCTGGGGAGTGGATATTTATTCTTGATCGTCAACCGGTTAAGATCCCGGTAGTCGATACACATACGCATTGATCCATCCTTCTTCTTGACAAAGAGAATGGGGGCTCCCCAAGGGGAAACGCTCGGTCGTATAAAACCGAGATTCAGCAACTCTTGAATTTGGGTCTTTAATTCCTGCAATTCTTTAGGTGTCATTCGGTACGGCGCCTTAGAAACGGGTCCGGCTCCAGGGATTAGATCGATAGAAAATTCCACCTGTCGGCTAGGTGGACCGCCCAGAAGTTGGTCTGGGAACACGTCCACGAACTCAAGAAAAATGGGAATGTCATGAGGTGAACGTGCTTTTGGCTCATCTCCAACGAGGCTCACAAGGTAACCCTGGCAATCACCCTGTCGAAGAATCTTTCTGGCTTTCGCCATAGAAATAACATGGGGCAGAGTACGAGTCCTGGAGCCGTAATAAGTGATCTGATCATCTCCCGGAAGATAAAGAGGAATCTCCCGGTCGTGACATCGGATATCTGCGTAAAAACGTGTTAGCCAATCCATACCGAGTATGAGGTCAAAATCCCTCATCTCGATAACATAAGCATCAGTAGTCAGAATACGGCCGCCGATGGAAAGGCTGAGATCGGTGGCTCTAACGTCAGTCACTATCTTTCGTCCCGAGGCTAAACTCACCTCGAGAGGATCGACAGCGGTAATAGAAGAAACCCCAATAGCTTCGAGACATCGGCGCGATATAAAAGAATGGGTCGCTCCGGTATCAAATAAGGCATAGACATGCACATCATTAAGAATAATCATCCCAGACATGGTACCTGGGTGCTGGTCGGCCTCCCTCTGGTCAACTGCAAAGACGCGGGCCTGCTGTCTGCTGCGTGGCTGTTGCTGGGGTCGCGGTGGTTGCTGCCTGGGCTGCTGTTGTTGAAGTTGTTGAGCTGGTTGTCGTTGTTGCGGTTGTTGTTGCAGTCGTTCTGGACAATTGGGGCTGATATGGCCTGGCTGGCGACAAAAGAAACAAATGTTCTGGCCCACAAGACATTCTCCATGGTGGCGTTTTCCACATGTCGGGCAGGCTGGTATTTGTCTGGGGCGAGTCCTCCGGTCGTATGGGCCCCCTCTGAGCTTCCTTTTCTTCTGGTTCTTTGATGGTTGGGCAATGTTAGGCTGGGCAAGTGGTTGAGCAATTGGCTGGGCTGGTGTCTGGATAGCTTCTCGTCGGATACTGGCATCGACTTCTTGAGCAATGGCGACTGTGCGGGCATAGGTCTGGACGCCGTGACCTACGATATTGTGGCGGACTGCTGGGCGAAGTCCGTCGGTAAATCGATGAGCTCTCTTCACCTCCGTACTCACAAGATCGGGTACAAAGGCTCCGAGACGGGTAAACTCTTTCACGTACTCGTCAACAGAATGAGTACCCCGGGTGAGTGCCAAGAACTGGCGCTCCATGTCTGCTCGGCAGTACGAGGGATAATACTTCTCTCGGATCAACTCCTTGAATTGGTCCCACGTACAACCTTCTTTTACGCCGAGACGCATACTCCAATAGGCATTCCACCAGAGTCGGGCATCACCGGTCAGCTGGATTTGTGCGCATAACATGCGATAACGATCAGGACAGTCCATGACCTCAAAAATCATTTCAAGGCCCTGAACCCATTCGTCTACTATACGAGGATCTCCTTGGCCGGAAAATTTTCTGGATGGTAGCCGCGGAATTGTGCGACCACTGTGGCCTGAGAGAGTCCCTGCTGGTCTGGATCTCTACGAGGAGGCATCTGAACATTGAAATATTTAACATGATTAAATAACATAAGATATTAACTGACTGACTGCTTAAGTACACAAATTTCTTGACGAGTCGCTAAATAACCCGAGAAAACTAAAGTCAAAATATCTAGTAACTGAGACAATCAACTATGTTCTGAAAATACGTTATCATTAACTTGAGCATCTTACTGGTTTCTAGGGTTAAATATCTGGCACCCTTTACTAAGCATAGACTTAAGCATTCGTTTAGATATATATAAACTATAACTCAGCACTTACCTGATAGTCGGCGAGGCGTGAGCGTAGCGTGGTTGGGTCTTCTGAAAATTTCTGATTTAAGAAAGTATTTAGATACACAAAAACGTGCTCTAATACCAATTTGTAACACCCCGTTAACTTATTAAAATCAGAGTTAAATTTTCGCAAATTCTTTTCTGAAAATACTTATTAGTTTGCGAAATCATGACTCGGGATGCTACAGAAAAACATTTCTTTTCTAAAAATCCGTTATCTTTACTTATTTAAAACTATTATGAAAAACGAATTATCTTTTAATCAAACGAGCGTGTAATACTGTATAAAATCCGTCCGACTGGCTCAGATCAAAGTCTGAGAAATAACACGCTAGTTTGAAAGTCTGAAAAGATTAGCGGAAGCAAAAGCGTGGCAAATAATATACATATCCTAAGTCTGCAAAAACATATATGTATATGTATGTACTGCACCGACGACCACCAGCTTTGCTCACTCCTCCGGACCGACCCTGTCACCTGAAAAGGATAATAATAGTGGGAGCGTGGGCACTAAAGTCACTATGCTCCGCAGAAACTCATACTAAAGTAAACATTAATGATAATATCAATATCATGACTGCAGGTATATATAAGTAAACTGTAATGTCCCGACACTAGGTCGGTAACTGAACTGAACTGCCATGTGCACACTCTGATGGGCAATTAAGGCTACTGCGCCTCCACCAGAACTCTGGATGGGCAACTAAGGCTACTGCGCCTCCACCCAAAGTGGATATCTCATATACATAACTTAAACATGGTAGAGTAATTATAATCAATGTAATACCCACTCTTTTCTAGTGGATCAATGTAATTGAGAAAATCATCGCCCAACCGACCTTGCAGACAAAAACTTTGGTCGGGGAAAGCCCACCTGAACTGCTAATCTGAATATGTAAGTGCTGCTGCTGATCAATCTGTAAAAATATATATAAATAAACAAATACTAAGTACTATGCTCAGACTGACTGAAAATAGCTGTTAAGACGCTCGACTCGATCTAAACATTTAACTGGAATAATCTCGGGTCTAACTTGACTGATAAGAAAAATGGTGTTGAACTGGTACTGGTGAGCTGGACTGACTGGACTGAAAATTAACTGAAATACTTTACTGAACTCGGACCGGATCACTGAATACTGAACTAATCAAAAACCCGGTCTGAACCAGCCGGTTCACTGGCTGGCCGGACCGCTGGCTCACTACGGCCGGGAGGTCGGCCGCTGGCTGGCTACCG
>CACSLK010027832.1:5046331-5069906 GCA_902706635.1 Striga hermonthica
TACATACATACATATATAGTACAACTTATGACACCCAACCTGATTTCTTGCTATTGCTTGAAGAAGCCTTTCCTTCTCCCGGAATGAAGGGAGAGACTTCCTGAATTCCATCATCCTCCTACCTTCTGGTGATTCCTGCATTGAGATCAACCTATTACTATTTAGCAGATAACCCAAGTTCCAAATATAAAATTCAGAACTTCAATAGGAAAGTAAATTGACAAATCAAAATCAAACACCACAATGTTGAGCAGAGCTCAAGTTAGTTAGTAGCCATTTATGTTATGTAAGGATCCATGTAATTGAGAAACCTGAAGACCTTCTAATAGGTAGCTGAGCCAATAGCAATATGAGCAAACATGAGAGTGGCAAGTCCATTGCCTATATAGTATATACTATATAAGAGGGGAATCCTTAATCCCAGACAATTTAGACCTCAGTCAACAGGTCAACAATTTCAAGATTTAAAATGGAAGCCTTCACTTTAGTGAGATTAGCAAACAAAGCCAAGACACTTTCTCCCATAAGCGGTATTGGGCAGGAACAGTGTAGAATTGTCACTTCAGTTCGCTGACGACTTTTCGTACTTCACTAAGACAAAACCAAGTCGGGGGTGGGGCTGGGACTAAGTTGAGCCTATGCCAGCGCATGAATACGCAAAGTCGCAAACAAGGTATAACCAATTCCTAGAACAAATCTAATCAAGTTAATAGCTCTGAATTCCAAAACAATGATGCCTACCAATTAAATAGAAGAACATGTGAGTAAAATTGTACCCACCAATTGACGGATATGATTATCTCTCCTTGTACATATAAACTAGGGGCTTTGTATCACTATGCTCCAAATGAATAATAGAGAATCCTTCATATTTAGAAAAGCATTAAACGGCCAATTGTAAAAGAAGGGCTTTCTTTTTTCTCAAACACTAACGGCCTACTCTTAGACACGACAAAAAGGAGCTAGAAAAGTAAAACCACACAATAGAATGGACTGGAATCAAGTAATACATAATTTATGCCTAAAATTTATCACTCAAGATATTTCCAATAATCAGTGCACGTTGTGTTGCACGAAATATCAAAATCATACTGAGACTTTTTTGGTCCATAAGAACTCAAAGCAGGTACCTTCCACCAGCCATTCTGGTACACATGTGACATACAAATACTACACGTGAATCAAATCTATACCTGCCAAGTTCTCTGCATATTGCGCATGCGCAGGCTCCGCCTCTGCAGAACTTTCTCCATAACCGAATCATCAAGGAATGAATCCGCATGCTCAGCAGTATCCACATTTTCGAGGTGATTACTGGTTATCGTCTCATCTGAAGCATCACAGTCTTTTTCAGAATACACAATTGCTCTGTCGAGATGCTCCTGGAGCAAACCCTCCACCCTTCTTTGTAAGCTCAATGGGATCACAACCTAAACATATGAGCACCAGGATTTCAATTCTGCATAGTTAAATAGAATTCCAGCTGAAACTATAATTTTCTCCAGGCACTTTTCTACATTTTCGTAAAATTAAATCAACTAAGGTTCAACGAATGTGATAAAATTATTAAGTAGTGGAATAGAATAAGATCTGAGCAACTTACAATACAGGCAGTAACTGCAAATAACTAGAGTGCTTAAGAAAAGACCATCTTGACTCAAGCAACGGGGAATAGACAGTGTTTATACTTCATACGAATGTAGAAGGAAACACTCCGTCCAATATCCATATTAAATATGTTCAAATTTAAATGAGTTGGCCTGGGGGGTCCTCAGAAATGTGAAAAGGGAGATATTTTACCTTCACATTTCCATCGGAAGTAATTAAGATTGTTGATATAGCTACAAGATTACCATAAGCTAGAGGATACTTTGGAGAAAGCGTTGAAGGAGATGGGAGAAAATAACATACCGAACCAAATGCAAGAGCTTTAATTTCAGGACACGGGGAATATTTAGGTGTAACAATGATAAATGAAACATATCAAGAAAAATAAATTCCTGTGTTCAAATACACGAAGTCATTCCACAGTAGACATAAAATTTAAGATAACGGGTGTTCAGAATTGGCATGCAAAAAAAGACAAATACGAAAACAAATTAATCACGTGAAGTTATTTTCTCACCTCCCTCTGAGGCCGCTTATCATCCAGATCTGGTCTGTAGTTGGGAAGAGGAACTTTGCTTGCAACAACAATTTTTCCATATAGTTCACTAAAGAATGAAATAAATGGTATTATAATAGAGTTTCCGATAAAAGCAACATTATATCTGGATAAAATGGGAAGCACAATTCAATACCAGTAAAGCCCCATTTGTTTGGCGAGCCTGGATATTTGTTCAAAGTCTCTCCTGTCCCTTTTATCTTTCGATACTATTTCTTGATCCTCATCACTTCGTAACAACATGCTAAGTTTCCATTTCCACTCATCAATATTCGCCACGGATGATGAAGCCTACATTCGAAGTACAAACTGGTTTTGTAACGTGTAATACTAAATCCAAGTACAAGACATGCAGAAAAAATGACATTGACGCATTGAAAGTTGCATGAGAACGCAATTGCCGATCACAGCATTGAAAGCTGAATAAAAGATAGACTTTAATGAACAGAAAGCATCGGCCGCAGCATGTTTTTTATGGGGTTTTTTCGTATTCTTCTACAAACTACTCAATGAACCAGTCAATTTCATATAAACACAAATCCCCCAAAGTTCGACATGAAAAGATAGCATTTTTCTTTCAGTGACACATTTGCTACTGTCACAGAACAATTTTCAAACCATGTCATAACTTCTAAGCAAATAAACAATCCAATTCCTCTATCGCAACATAAATCACACTCGGGCCTTTTGTCGAACATATGCTGAGCAATCAGATTTCAACAAAAATGAAAAACAAATGTCAAGAATAATCGATTACTGGATGATTTTCGTAATCGCATTCGTATTCATCGTCGGAGAACTGCTCGACGGCATAGCTGGAGAACTCACGTCCAACCAAAACGGAGTAAAAAGGTAAGATTTGCTGCTCAAACCAACGGGAATTTAGAGATTTTCCGACAACGTTAGCTACGGTAGTATAGCCGCCGGTAAGTGCAGCTCTTGGACTCGGCGAAACTGAAGTGGGCGAAATAGCGATTGATTTCCTGGCGGCGCGTGCAAGAAAAAATCTTAGCCTAAAATGCATAGTGGATGGAAGCAAATTGGAGCATGGCGGTTCTTGCCGGGTTTGAGGTCGCCGGGAAAAATTATGAGGAGTTGCAGAAATGAATTATATAAGGGAAAAACTGAGTTTTGATTAAGTTTCAACTTATCAATCTTATTCTCTCATTTTTTGGAAATGTTATGGTCCCGTCCCAGTTAGGGATGGCAATGGGTGACAAATCCGCTGGGGACCCCCCGTCACCCGTCCCCATTAGGGAAAATACCCCCGTCACCCGCCCCCATCACCCGTCTCGGGTCCAGATTTCCCCCAGACCCGGCACTCGTGTGGGTGATGGGTACCCATCGGGTGACACAGACCCGATTTCACTCGACGGCGCCGGCACGGCCGCGGAAGCGGAACCAGCAAGATGCAATCTTGGTGGAGCGGTGGAGCCGCCGGTCACACGCAGGAGCTGTCGGCCTGGAGTGGAGTCTGCGAGTGTGTGTGGTGGGCGGGGGCGTGGGACTGGGAGAGCAAGAGGATGAGAATTGAGATTGCCTCTTATTAGTTATATATCTAGGGATTAGTAGTGCTGCTGTCTGCTGAGTCTTTTGGGCTGGGCCAAAACATATAATGGGCCAAATTATATCGGGTACATTATACCCATGGGTTAACGGGTATGGGGGGAGAGGGAACGGACCCATCCCCGCTAGACCCGATGGGGGGACTTTTTCCCCCATTAACAGATCCATGGGGCCAAATTTTAGCCATACCCGGCTCTTAATGGAGTTTTTACCCATCGGGTTTCGGGTTTCGGGGGCCCATTGCCATCCCTAGTCCCAGTTTTAACTTTTATATCGACTATCTCCAATAGTTACATAATAATTTAACAGTTACAAACCTCGAAAGAATGGTTCTGTAACAGACTGTAGCATCTCCCTTAATTTTTATGTTGATTAATGTTATAGTTTTTTTTGTCAATTTACCCATTTAATCAGTAATATGCTATAATTTTTATGTTGATTTGATATTTTTTTATTTGTTAACTTAGCCCTAATTATTAGTAAATTAATTTAGCCTAAACTATAAACTTTTACAAAATAACTTCTTCATAAGTCCACACATTATTTACTTCTTCATAAATTAGTTGAGAATTTTATTTGTTGTAAACGAACCAAAACTATAAATGACATAGATAGATATCGAGTATTTTAAAACGAGAAGAACAAAAAATTTGTAAGATTATAAATTATATTTTTCTTACAAGATTATAGATAGAATATAAAATAAAAAATTTATAAGAAACGAGATAAATATAATACTATAGATAGATATAAAATAAAAATACAATGTCTAATCTTGTTTTAATGAAAAAAAAATAATATATATTAATTACTAAATTTGACAATTAAAATTTATTTTGTAATTGAACTTAATTTATTTTTATTGTAAAATGTATTTTTTTACTTATATTAGTGTTAGTTGAATGGTAGACGGAAAAGGAAATATTTGCTATGAATATTTTTCTAAAATGTTGAATTTTGTAAACTTAGAAAAATACAACTATTTAACTAATTAAAATTATAATAATTTCATAAAAATAAATTGATCAACATTACTACACGCCAAATCAAAGAAATTCATTTTTTTTCGAAACGATAGATGTTATATAACTCACAACCAAAGAATACAATGTCTACCAATCGAAAACCAACTGGTCTATGAAGAAGGCCATACCAGGCAATACAAATACCAAAAGGCAAAATACAAGAAGCAACCCTACAATGTAGAGTTTTGTGCTAGCTAATGGCAATATCCTCTCATTGCCTGCAATAGCTAACCAAAACTCTAACCTCCACAAAAAGAAGACCCACCACTGCACAAAAGGCCTAGTGGAGCTTCCATCAAAAGCTAATATAAACAAACAGACAACCATAACGCTAAACCAAAACTAACTAAAGCAAACTCACCCCAAAAATACTAATAATAGCCAAACAAATCAAATCCTGGCAAAATCTCTCCAATCATTCCTACTTGTTCCACCAGTGATTTATCATCCATCCAAGTGTTTTTAAACATCCACAGGTTACGAGCTTTCCAAAACCACCAAAGAATATAGGTAGAAAGTTGAATTCTTTCTTCTGATGTTGCAGTCTTGTTGATACTACAAACACTAGACCACCAACCCTTGAAGCTGTCTGTGTGTGTACTCAGTCCATCCCAAGATACCTGTGAAATCTTCCAGATTCTTTTTGCTCTGGGACAGTCAAAGACCATGTGCTCAATTGTTTCAGGCTGCTCACCACAACTTCTTCAAAGACAGTCCACCTCCATGCCCTTTTTTATTAGATTGCAGTTAACTGGCAATGTATTTATAAAGCACCTCCAGATAAAATGCTTTAATTTGGCTTTAACTTTAAGCCCCCAACTTCTGTTTCTTGTTGCTTTTTGAATTGACTGCCCTTTGCTGCTTTCTGCAAAATCCAATATCCTCCATTTTTCAGCAATAAGTTTAGAGTATGTGGCTGAGATAGAAAAAGCACCATTAGTTCCACTATCCCACACAAGCCTATCAGGCTGAGATGGATTAAGCCCTTTGATATTGAGTATAGCTTGAGCTTCAGACAAGTTGAAAAGCTCTAAGATCAGTTGGGAATTCCAATGTCTACCAGATTGATCCATCAACTCTCTTACCCAAATGAGATGCTCATTTAGTGCAGAGAGAGCTGAGGATAGTTTAAACCCAGGCAGAGTTGGTATCCAAGGAAACTCCCAAATCTTCACTGATTTGCCATCCTTGATCTCATATCTAGGTCCTTCCTTCAAAGAGTCTTTTACTGCAATCCAGCTATTCCAAAGCCAGGAACCAGAGATTTTCTTCTTGGCAGTGAACAAACTCTCATAAGGGAAGTATCTGGCTTTAAGAATCTTGCTTAAAAGAAGGTTGGGTCTTGTGAGGATCCTCCAAAGTTGCTTGGCAATCAATGCTCTATTGAATAGAAGCATGTCTCTGAAGCCTAAGCCTCCATTACCTTTAGGAAGAGTAAGGTAATTCCAAGATTTCCAGTGTATGGCTATACTCTGATCAGTTTTCTTCTTCCACCAGAAACTTGCCAAGCTATGAGAGATCTTGGTGCAAATAGTCTTAGGCAGTGTTCGCCTAAACGGCCGTTTAGACCGTTTACACGCTGTTTAAACGGTAAACGGCGCTATGGTGTGCAGTTTAGCGGATAAACGGTAATTAAACGGGCTAGCCGTGTAGACGGAAAAAAACCGTGTAAAATGTGTAAACGGGACGATATTAAACGGTATTAAACGGCCTAAACGGCCGTTTAGGCCGTTTACACGGTCCGTTTTGGAAATAGAAGCGGTTGGGCGGGAGAACAAAAAATTGATCCGTTTTGTGAGAACTATATATGCGTGCAGTGTGTTACTAACTGTTGTGTTGTAAGATGAACACCTGTGATGTTGACTGTTGTGATGTTATCTGCAATTTGCGTATGGGCTATGGCTATGTCATTGACTCATAAGTCATAATATTAATACTAATGTAGTTAAAAACGTGTAATCCGTTTAAACGTGTACACGCCGTGTACACCGTCTAAACACTACACGTGCCCTCGCCGACTGTTTACCGTTTAGCGTTTAGGCTAACACTGGTCTTAGGCAACAAAAAACATGACATTGCATAAAGTGGAAGGGCTGAGAGCACAAATTTCAGCAAAATCTCTCTCTGCCAGAGATAGAAATTTGTTCTTCCAAGAAGCAATCTTATTACTCACATTTTCCTGAATAAATTGAAATGTTTGGACTTTAGACTGACCAATACCAAGTGGGAGGCCCAAGTATCTCATAGAATTATGACAATAAATCCCATGAAGGATGCCACATATTTGATTTTTAATGTGAGGAGGGGTATTTTTGCTGAAAAACATGGATGATTTCTGAAGGTTGATTTTCTGCCCAGAGCACTGTCCATATTTATCAAGAATGTTGAGAATAATGTGAGCTTGGATAGCATCTGCTTGGGTAAAGAGGAGTGTGTCATCAGCAAAGAAGAGATGGGTTAAGGTAGGACCATTTTTGCAGAGCTTAAGGCCTTTAAAGTGACCTAAATGGCACTCAGATTTAATGAGCTGAGAGAGAATCTCAGATATTAGAATGAATATATAGGGGGACAGTGGGTTTCCTTGTATGATTCCTCTAGAAGGTCTCACAAACCATGAAGCTTACCATTAAGGTTAAAAGAGAAAGTAGAGGATGAAATGCAGACAGTGATCCATTTAACAAAGGAATGATGAAAACCCAATCTAATCAAGGTATAATGAACACCAGCCCACTCCACCCTATCAAAGGCTTTGGACATGTCCAATTTAATGGCCATATAGCAAGTTTTGCCTTTCCTGAGTTTATTAAGAAAGTGAACAGCTTCTTGAGCACCTATAACATTGTCTAAAATTTGCTTATCCTTCACAAATGCAGCTTGACTTTCAGAAATGCAATTAGGCAAGCAAGGCTGGAGTCTAGTGGCCAGAATTTTAGAGATAATTTTATAAGGGATACCACAAAGACTTATAGGTCTAAAGTGAGATATTCTCTCAGGTGATGGAATCTTAGGAATAAGAGTGATCAGAGAGTGATTTAAACTTTCGAGGATTTGACCTGACTCGAAAAAACTAAGCATAGCAGCATATAAATAAATATGAATGATATCCCAAAAATTTTGAAAGAAGAGAGAGGTCATACCGTCAAGGCCATGAGCTTTGTTTGGATTGATGGAGAAAAGGGCTCTCTTGACTTCCTCCATTTTCTGAGGTCATACCATTCTAACATGTCGATTTATTGATTTCTAACGAAAATGAGATGGATTAAATAACTAAGAGATTATAATCAAAGGAAATAAAGCAAAAATAAAGAACTAGCAAAAACACGTGAGAAAATATATGGGAACGATAGATTCTAAGACGTTGGGTTCAATTAACAGTTAGGATTCTTCAGAAATATCACACTAAATGTTTTCTTTATCTAATCTATAAGTTGATCACAAATTTAGCTTATCATCCCTCTCGAGATCGATAAAACCGTAGATTAAATCACATATATTAGCGTCTCCACTCAACACATGCAATTCAACTCCATATAGAACAAAAGATCTATTATCCTCACAACGACCTACTAATCTCTCGATTCAAGCAAGTAATTTGTGTCAAATATCAAAGACCTAATATTGAACTCATCTCTCGAATTATGATATTGTCAGACATGCAAAAGCATTGGCCAAGTGCTAAATATAAAATAAGAACAAAATATTTGAATAGGGTTCAAAAGAAAGACAATTAATTATAATAAATCATCCAAAGTCCCAACATATTTATTTACTACCAAGTCTTAGAATCAATAAATCTAGCTACCCATGTTCGAATTCAAACACATAGACATATTAGAAATTGACATGATCAATAAAAGTTCGAGAGGAAATAAGAAATAAAAACTAGAAATCTCGTCGATCTTTCACTCTCCTTGATCCCTTGGTAGTTGATCCTTATTTTGCTTCTCAATTGCTTCTCTTGTGTGTTCTAAGGCTCTTCTCCTTGCGTATTCACGTTCTAGGGCTCAAAATAAGGTAAATATGCCTTTTTATATGTCCAAAAGTCCTCTCCTTATCCAAAAAGGCAACAATTAAAAATCAGCATCCGCACGCGACACGGCCAGACTGCCCGTGTTGCTGGCCGTGTCGCAACCCGTGTCATCTCAACAGCCTCGAAATCCTCCTAGTCACGTGACACGGCCTCTGACACGGGCAAGGTGCCCGTGTCACACCCCAGCATGCACGATTTTGTCCGTGTTGCTCGCTTCTTCCATTTTTCTCATCCGTGCATCAATCCTTCATCATCCCGGGGGTCCTAGGTACTCCACGTGTGCCTCCAATAGCCACAATCTCTACAAATATGTGAAAATATCTACAAAACAAGCACGTGTAATACCTTTCCAACAAGTAGAGAATTAAAGCACGAATATGCAATTTATACACCAATAATGCGATGAATAAGCTCAAAATCATATATAAATATGGTGTAAAATCAAACATGATCAACTATTGCAATCAGCTCTTTGTTTTGCTCCTCAAAAATTTTTGGTGACAGGAGGTTAATGATGTCCTCCCTAGGCTCTGTGATCTCAGAAGTGAATAATTCTCTGTAAAAAGTCTCTATACATTTAAAATCTCTTCATGGCTCTCACAAGCAGTTTCATCATCCCTGATCAGTCTTGAAATTGCATTTTTCTTTCTCCTCTGAATTGTACTGGCATGGAAGAATTTGGTGTTTTTGTCTCCCTCTTTCAGCCAAGAAATTCGAGATTTTTGTTGCCAGTACTTTTCTTCATCTCTATGCAATTCATCCAACTGTTTAGTTAGTGAGTCCCATAAGTTCCAATCTCTTAATCCTCCCAAGTTTCTAAGGTCTGCCAGCTGCTCATTAAGAGAGGCAATTTTTTTGGAAGTTTCAGCTCTGAATCCACTACTCCACTTAAGCAATGCCACCCTTGTGAATTTAATCTTAGAGAGAAAGCAGAACATTGGTGTGCCTGTTGTAGTTGACTTCCAAGCATTAGCAATGGCCTCATTAACCCCTTGCCTCCCGAGCCAAATCTTGTTGAAACAAAATCTTTTATGCTGGATTTTATTTTCCGGTCTGAATTTCAAGAGAAGGAGACAGTGATCTGAAGGGCTCCTAAAGATATTGGTCCCACCGCATTTGGATATATAATTGAGCAATTAAGAGACCCAAATATTCTGTCGATTATTTCCTCAATAAATTCAGCTCTCATTCTGTTATTGCTCCAAGTGAACTTGTAATCTTGAGATTCAATTTCTTGCATAGCCATATTGCCCACAAAGCTTTTGAAAGGTTGCAAGGAACTGACAGTCCTGTCTCTCCCTCCTCTTTTATCTGAGCTGTGAAGATTGTTGTTCCAATCTCCTCCAATAAACCAGTTAGCCCCCCACTTTGATTTTTCTGCTTCAAGACAATTCCATTGCTGCATTCTGGTTCTTAGATCAGTACTAAGGTACACAAAGATTCCCCAAACAAAACAAGCTAACTCAGGGTCCCAGAACTCCACTTGAATACAAAAGCTTAATTTGACAATCTGCTTAATAGTTACAGAGTTATTCCAAAAAAGAGCTAACCTTCCACTCCTTCATAGAGGTTCAACAGAAGACCAATTACCAGGAATACCCATAGATCTACTAATTGTATTTACAAAATGATAAGATTTTTTTTTTTTTTGTTTCTGATAGGAAAACCAAAATTGGGTGGTGGAGCTTCCACATCTCCTTTAGTTGGGAAATTGTAGAGGGCCCACCCAGCTTTCTACAATTCTATACAGTAGCATTCATTGATCTGGGTGGGGCCATTTATGGCTGGCCTCTCTCACCTCTGACTTCTCCATTTTCATCTTTTTGAATTGTTGAATTTCTTCTGGAGTTTGGACTGTTTCTGGAACGCTCAGTTGCCTTTTGCCTCTGTTGGTTTTGGATTCAGGTTGAGCTGGAATAGATTGAGTTTTTAGCTGGAGTTTTTATTTTCCAGCTTTTAGTACCATGAGAAGGTTCTGAGGGACAGCTATTTGTCACCAGGTTGTCTATTTGGGCTTTTTGGATTTGAGAAGTGATGTTTGGTTCTAAGATTGGTGTTTGAATGAAAGGATCTTCTGTGTCCATGTGAGCAACAGTAATATCATGAGATGCTTGTGGAGGTTGAGACTGTGGGGATGAATTGGAATGCAGATTAATCTGCGGAGGAGGTGATTAGATTTTAAGAAGTGATGATGGGGGTGTGATGAGATTGGTTTTTGGTTTATCTATTTTTGAGGACTGAAAGTTATGTTGTTGAGGTGGAGGGTTTATATTGGATTCTGTGGAATGTTTGGCAGATGAGGCTTCTGTTGGTTTTAGGTCATGAACATGTTGTTGATGTGGGGTGAGAGGGGGAACATCCTTAGCCTGAGCCATTCTCCATAAAGACCCGTAATTATCTTGCCTTTTGCAATGCCGGAAGTTCTTTGAGCACAAGATCTATCCAAATGTCCCAGCATACCACAATAATAGTAGACATTTGACAGCTTTTCATATTTAAAGTCCACAATGATTTTCTTATTACCTTGTTGAAGACTCGCACATGTCATTATGGGCTTCGTAATGTCCATTGACACTAGTAGTCGCATACATTTTCCTGCAAGATGTCCTCCAGGTGGAATTGAGATATTAATGGTTTTCTTGAATGCTTTCCCAATTTTTATCCCAACATCCTCAGAGATCTAGCTGATCGGAAGATTCTATACTTGCATCCAAACCTCCATTTCATCAAATATAGAGTGGTCAACACCAATATCTTCTATCCAATCGCGCAAGATAAGAGCTTGATTTTCGAAACGCCAACCAATTCCTTTAACTTTTTTTTTGCTTGTCGTCAATATCCGAAAATAGAAACTGAAAAAAGTTGGTACATAGCTCTTTTATAACCACTGATCCTTTAATCTTCTAGATGTGCTGAATCGTTCTCCTGAGCCCTACAATATGAGCCTGTTTTTGGCCGATGATTTTTCCGAATAAACTTTTCCGACATTCATCCTTACTGATTTGGGTATCTGCATTCTCGATTGGAATGATATTTGCTTCTTTAGCTGATAGGTGAAAGGTACCTAGTTTGTGCACCAAGTCTTCTTCATTGTCCATCATCGAGCAAGAGAGCAATAGTGGAAATTTTAGAGCCAAACCCTATTTTGCACCAATACAAAACAAAACGAACAACGAAGATATGAAAGAGATAGAAAATGAAGATAACTGAAAAAAGACGGCCTAACCCTAAAATTGCAATAAATACAAGACCTTATTCAAGGGAATCAGATGTTGTGTCCCACAGGAATTTGAGCTCGTAAAGAGGAATTTTTTCGCTCCCATGGCAGAGAGGAATACAGAGAGAAATTTTTTTCATTAGTATTAGAAAAAGAAATATATAGAAATGAAATCTAACCCATCTTAATTTCCAAAAAACAAGTGATTGATAGAATGGAAAATAAGTAATTATTTGATCGACAGTGTTCTCACTTTCCTTCGTGGTGACTAAAATGAAAAATAAGTCATTCAAACAAAAATAGAAAAATTTAATAAGGTATTTACGGGCCAATATTTGGGCTTAAAAATTTGGACTAAATTGGGCCAAGATTTGGGCATAAATTTTTTTGACTCAATTGGGCCAATACTTCGACTCCATAAATTTGTTTTCCAATCTAAAAAACATTATCTGTAAGGACAAGAAAAATTACCCTAAACCGAGTTAAGAAATCACTTTCCTTGCAAACATAAGGACAAAAAACTCGGAGGGTACCAAATTGCAGAGTTTTTTTTTTTTTTGAAACGACAGTACTATATTAAAACCTCAAAATATTACAAATCGAGCAACCAAATGGTTGCAATGTTCCCAGGGGCCATACAAGAGACCCCTTAACAAGATACGGTAGAAAGGTTTAAAAACTAAACCAAAACAGCACACCTACAAACTAAAAATAGGAACAATAAACTTAAATAAAGAAGAAGAGAAAGATTTAAACAAAATACACACATCTTCCAGGATCACATTACAACAAGAATGAGACTTGAACATGTTGTTCAATTTTTGCACAAGAGATTTGTTGTCCAGGTTGCAGATTATATCAGTCCATCATGCCTGGCTTGCTAGCATCAGAGCCCACCTCACAGCTTCAAGCATCATACCTTCATCATGGCCTGAAAACTCCAGCTCCTCCCTGAAAATAAGTGAGTGCTCTTCATCTTTCTCAGCAACACATGAAACTAAATCTTACATGAGGAGAAGACTTGGGCACTGACAGTTAAAGACCACTATCCTACCCTGGTAAAATTGTCTTTCTTCTCAGTTTGATTTCCTTGACTGACCACTGCCACTTCATTCCCAGATTTGGATGGAGTTGATGAAAACTCTATCCATTCAGCTCTAGCACCTTCTGATATCTGTCTCTCGCTGTTATCATATTCTTCTTGAATATCCATGAGTTCCTAGTCTTCCAAAGCCACCAAAGAATATATGTAGACAAGCTTATTCTGTCTTTGATGTTGGAAGATCAATTACTTCTGCACACAACTCCCCACCATTCCTTGAAGGATGCCACATTTTTGTCCAAATACTTCCATTCCACACCACTGAGTTTCCACACCAATTTGGCTCTGTAGCAATTAAAGAGTATGTGGTCCAAATCTTCAAGAGCCTCCCCACATAGGCAACAAATGCCATCAATCACCAAGTTCCTTTTTAACAGTTGGTCTTTAGTACTACAGAACTTGTGATAACATTTCCACAAGAAATGTTTTAACTTGTTCTTCACAGGGAGTTTCCAAATTGCTTTCCATTGCTTTTGGATGTTTCTGTAACTTGAACTAGATTCAGCATCTTGGTTACCTCGATCTGCTCTGGTCCATAAAACAACATAAGTGGACTTTACAGAAAAAGTCCCTTTACTGTGAAAATGCCAAATGTATCTATCATGTCTACCCAACCTAGAAATGGGGATCTGTAAAATGGCAGTAGCCTCAACAGGGTCAAATGTTTGCAGAATGAGCTCCCTATCCCAAACCCCTTTGTCCTGCAAAATGATATCACTCACCCACACTAGATTTTCCTTATCAGATTCAAAATGGCAAGTTGGTTTGAGGCAAGGAAAATCTGCAACTCAAGGTAAATCCCAAATTTTGGTGTTCTTCCCATTCCCCACCTGAACTATCAGACCCAACTTAAGCATAGGCAACACCCCAACCCAACTTTTCCATAACCAAGAATCACTATTTTTGTCTTTAACATCCAAAAGACCCCCAATATGATAGTACTTCCCCTTCATAACCTACTAACAAGTAGGTTAGGTTGGGTCAGTAACCTCCATAACTATTTCAAAAGTAAGACATTATTAAAAGAGCAGAAATCTTTTAACCCAGACCCCCACCTTCTTTAGGTTTAGCTAAGGTTTCTCAGACAACCCAGTGAATCTTGTTCCCTCCCAAATCATTCTTACCCCACCATAAGTTAGCAATTTCCTTGCTAATGTTTCTGCACACCCCTTTAGGAAGTTTAAAACAAGACATAGTGTAAGTAGGGATGGCCTCAAGAACAGATTTTATGAGGACTTCCTTCCCAGCATCACTTAAGAAATGATTTTTCCAGTTAGCTACTCTCTTTAACACACAATCTGTAACATACTTGAAAGTATCCACTTTAGATCTACCAAGGCCTAAGGGAAGGCCTAAGTATTTGGAAGAAGTAACACAAGTGATACCATTCAGAATATTGCAGATTTCCTCTTTGGATCTATCATTACTGTTTTTAGAGAAAAAAAAATAGAGAATTTATCAATATTAATACGCTGACCAGAAGCTCTACCATATAAATCAAGAATTTCAAGGGTCTTAAGAGCATGATGCCTATCATCTTGACAAAAGAGAATGGCATCATCAGCAAAGAAAAGATGGGAGATAACTGGGGAATTTCTACTAATTTTGACACCATTAAAAAGATTAAGAAGGCAAGCTCTTTTAACCAAATTAGACAAGGCTTCAGAGAGAATAATAAATAAGTAAGGAGAAAGAGGGTCTTCTTGCCTAATGCCTCTATTGGATTTGATAAAACCTAACACTTGACCATTGATATTAAATGAGAATGAAGTAGTGCTTAAGCATGCTGCAATCCAAGGCAAAAAAAAAAAAAAAAAAAAAAAAAAAAAAAAAAAAAAAAAAAAAAAAAAAACATCAGAGAAACCCATATTCCTACAAACTTTCAACAAGAAGTCCCACTCTACCCTATCATAAGCCTTAGACATATCTAATTTCAGACCCATGAAACAACTATTCCCTTTTCTTTTGTTGTTCAAAAAGTGTAAGCATTCAGATGCAATTACCACATTATCAAGGATTTGTCTCCCAGGAACAAAAGCATATTGGGAGTCAGAAATACACACATTCAACACAAGCTTCAGCCTATTAGCAAGAACTTTGGCAATTAATTTATAGATAACAGTACACAATGCAATACGTCTGAAGTCAGAAACATTGACATAATTTTTTTTCTTAGGGATAAGAGTTAACACAGTGTGATTAATACATTTAGGCATTCTGCTAGATTGAAAAAGGTTAGAAATGGTTGCACATAGATGGTGTTTGACAATAGACCAACAAGATTGGAAAAACAAATTAGTCATACCATCGATCCCCGGTGATTTTGAAGGTTCCATATCCATGAGAGCATCCTTGATTTATTTTTCACTCACCATCTGAGACAACTTTTGGTTCATATCCTCTGAAATTGAAGCTGGGATCCCTTCAAGAGTACAACTGTGAATGTCTGGATTAGAGGAAGCAAATAACTGGGAATAGTAATGCTCGAGTTCTCTGACCACTTCTAGAAAATTTTTGCATTTATTACCCTCATAATTCACCAGATTATCTAAGCAGCAAATCTTCCTCCTTTGAGAGACAGAGGCTTGAAAAAAATTTGTATTTTTATCTCCTGCATTGAGCCATTGTATCTTGGACTTTCGTTTCCAATAATTTTCCTCCTCATTATAAGCTTTATGCAATGCTTCCTTATGTCTAGTCCCGTCTCTCTAATTTAGAGGACCCCCTTGTTGCTCCAAGTTGCTAAAAATTGCCTTGCAGTTCTTGATCTCTTGAGATGAGTTAGTTACATGAGCTTTTTTCCATTCCAGAATTGCAATTCTTACATTTTTAATTCTGGTTTGGATACTGTACAACTCATGGCCTTCCACTACATGATTCCAAGCATTAGCAACAATATCTTTATCCCTCAACATTAATCCATCTGGAGTCAAAAATAAATCTTTTAGGTTTAACATTGTCAGTACAAGAAGTACAAGCATACTATAATCAGATGAAATCAGTGAGATATGCTTAATCAGGGCCTCAGGGAATAAAGAAATCCAGGCAGGAGAGAAAAAAATCCTATCTAACTTAGCCTCTATAAAACACGCCCCTTGTCTGTTATTAGACCAAGTAAAATGATGCCCTTGCGTTCTAACTTCAGACATTCCAATCATACTAACAAAGTTCCTGAAGGGAAAAAAATGAACTCTGATCTCTAGTTCTACCCCCATTCTTATCACAACTGTGGAGGATGTCATTGAAGTCACCTCCAATGAACCAAACATCCCCCCAGCTATTTTTAAGTCTAACAAACATATCCCATTGGAGGTGTCTCAACCAAGGGTCAGTACTGAGGTACACAAAAATCCCCCACTGACAGACATCACTTCCATTAATGCAAAACTTAACCTCTATACAAAAATCATAATAAAAGGAATCTAGAATGGTAACCTTCAGAGACCAAATGAGAAGCAAGCCTCCCCTAGTACCAGAAGGGTTAGAGTAAAACCACCTATCTTCTAATTGTAACTTCCTCCACACAACAGACACAAATTTGTTTTTCTTTTTCTTAATTTCACAAAGGAAAGCCAAATCTGAGAGGTGAGCTCTTAGAGTCTCTCTGAATTAGGAAATTGTAGAGGGTCCTCCCAGACCTCTACAATTCCACACACATACATTCATTGGAGACTCTGAGACCAATTAGGGATGGTCTCCACCACCTCAGAAATATCAATTTGGCTTGTAGATTTCAATTTTTTAGACACAGTTTTCTGACCCTCAGAATCAATGGACTCATCCAACACATCAGTTAAAAGCCTATTAGAGAGAACTTTACTGGAAGAAGGTATGCTACCTTCCTTGATGGCCACATCAACCTCCATGGGATTATGATAAAGCTTTGATTTCTTGGGAACCACTTTTCTCCTCTGTTGGACTACCTTTTCCCCAATAGTCTGCTCACTAATAGGGACTGAATGGACATTGACCTCTATAAGTTGGGTTTCACCCTCTAGGCTTATCCCAACAATAGAGTCTACCAGGGAGAACCCCCTCAAACAGTTCAACCCCTAGGGATTTACTAGAGTTTTCAATCCCAGGCAAGATAGCCACTTTAGTACCACTCCCTGAATCCTTAGGATCACTTTTAACCCCCTTATCAAGGTTGGTGCTTTGGGTTTTACCCATTTGAGAGGTAGCACCTGGGTTGGTCCCCCTTTGATAGATCACTATTAGAACCAGAATTAAAAGATTTAGGACTTTTAGGTTCATAAAAGAAGCTATGGCTAGCCCTCAATCATTCCCCGTATTGACCTGGATTAAGCATATCATTATTTAAATCATCTTTCTTAGTTAGACAATTCTTATCTGAATGTCTAATTAGACCACAGTGAAAGCAAAATGACTGGAGATTCTCATACCTGAATGTTACCCATTTGCTTTCTTTTCCCAATTTGACGTTGGTTCCACGAAGAAGATGATCTCTCAGGTCAACCTCCACCAACACTCTAATAGTTTTTCCATTGCCATTCCCTGTTCCCGGGATTGGCACATCAAGCACCTTACCTATCAATCTTCTAATCTTAAATCCAATCTTTGTTGTTATTCAGTGTAATGGGAGGTCATGGATTTGTACCCATATTTTAATTCTACTCTTGAGCAGCAGGTATTGCCCATCGAACGTCCAAGTCTTCCCTCGCAGAATTTTTTCTTTGTCTTCCATCGATTGAAGAATGAATTGGAACGTGTTCTCCCCCCAGACCTCGAACAGAGAAAGGATCTTGAGTAATCCAAATGTTGCTTAGAGTAACTCTTAGGCTGTTGAAGTTCGCTTTCCTTTCACCAAAGATTTTACCGATCAGATTGTGTTTACAATCTTTCAGACCCAACGCTACATCTTCGTCGGCTATAACAAGGCCTTGTTCTTCTTTAACAGAAAGTTTGAATTTCTTCAATTTTGCCGATAAGTCCTCTTCCATACTGCTAACTGGGTGAACCTTCAAAATCACCAAGGTCGAATGCAAGAGGATAACAGGCGATATAGGAAGTTGTAAAGGGATAATAACAAAAATAGCAAGAAGAAATCACACATAGATTGCATACAAATAATGAACATATACATCCTAGAAAACCCTATCCCGAAACCCAAAAGAAAAGCAAAACAGAACCCTAAGGCCTCATTTACTAGCAAGGACATAATTAGACAAAATAATACATTCAAATTGCCACGTTAGATTTCATCTCTTATTTACTAAGCATGATAGTGCTTTAGTCCAATCCTATCTCTTTTTACTTTCCATGATAGAAATCTGTTGGTTTTAATAACTTGAAATTGTTTTGTACCAAAACTTACATATTTACCCTCACTTCAACAACAAATACGGATCTCATCACTCTAATCGAACATCTCTGAAATTTTTTAGAACCCTAAAAACTTGAACCCTACAAGCCGGAACCAAAGATCTACATTCATTTGACGACACTTTCGTCCACGGTCGCGGGCTTCGTCGTCCCTTCAGTTTATATTTTTCAGGCGGCTTGGCAGTGGTTCGAATCGCATCAGGAGGACTGAATTGAAAGTTCAATTTCAGAATCCCAAACGCACGATTACTTCACGTGGTAAAAATCCATTTCCATTTCAATGGGTTTTTTGATACGAAGTTTAGATTTTATCTTTTTCGTGCTTCCCTTTCTGCAATTGCCATTCAAACCGACTATCTTGAAATGGGGTTTCAATCGTGATTATTTTTTTGTAATTGATGTTGTAGCAGAAGGAATGAACAACTTCTTTTGTGTATCTTTTACCTTCTTGTGTGTAGGTTTTACCTTCTTTGGCCCAAGTCTGAAACCGGCATTGTGAATGGTTTCTGGCTAGCTGATGGTGTTGGAGAAGTAATGGCTTTCAAGTTCTTCAATATTCCTATAGTTGGTTGTCAACTTCAGAAATCAACATTTAATAAATGTTGATGCTTTTTGATTAGCTGATGGTGTTCCTAATTTTTTTTTAATTTTTTTTTTTATCATGCACTGCCAGGTTAATGTTTAACTACGTCGAATGAATGTTTAGTGTCAAACATAAAGCAAATTTAGTTTTTATTATATATAGTTGGTTGCCTTCGCTCTCAAGTGTAGTATAATTTGATTGTGAATGTCATTGTATCAATTTTATTGGAGCTTGTAGTTGCAAGGTTTAATCTTCCATTGTAAACTGATCCTGAAGTAGCTTGTAAACCGTTTTTACCTGCCATTGTGAAATAATTAGGTGCTGGAAGTAGCTTTGTGGTCTATGGTTTGAGTGAAGCTGATTTTAGTTTTTGTTACTTATATTTGGTTCCCTTCGGTCACAAGTGTATTATAATTTGCTTGTGTATGTCATTGTATCAAATTAATTGGAGCTTGTAGTTGCAAGTTTTAATCTTCCACTTTAAAGTTTAAACTGATCCTGAACTAGCTTGTTAACTGGTCCCGAATGCCATCTTTGTGAAATGAGTAGGTGTTGGACGTAGCTTTGTGGTCTATGGCTTGAGTGAAGTTGTTCTTGAAGTTTGCTCCATAATCGATTAAAGAAGAATCGCCAATTGCATTTATTGTTTTTCTAAGTAGACAAAAAAATGAGCTCTTCAAGTTCAACAAGGAGAGAAGCCGGTGTTTTTTGTTTTTGTGGCACGGTTGCTCGACTACAAACTTCATGGACCCCTGCCAGCCTAGGTAGGAGGTACGTGGATTGTAGCAAAAATGGTTGTACCTTTTGGAATTGGTTTGACCCCCCGATGTGTGCAAGATCAAAAGAAATAATTCCCGGTTTGTTGCGTAAGATAAACCGGTTAGAAGCGGAAACAACTCATCAAAACGTCGAATGTGCAAGTGAACTACAAGAGAAGGAGATGTACAAAAAAAAATTAGAAGAAATTGGAAAAAGATATTGCTCAATTAAAGAAGAAGAATAGATTTTTACTCATTTTACTTCTAATCTCAATGGCATGGATGTATATCATGAAATAAGTACATTTCATGTGTCTTTGTTGTATGTCCTTTAATATGGAAAAACATTTTGTAACACAACCGTGGTTTTTTAATTAATATTTTGTTGCTTTGTCGTATTTCTTTCTTTTTTGCTATGAATAGCTATCACAAGATAATGCATGTGACCAAAACAGTAATTTTTTTGTTGCTTTGCAAGAACATTGATGTACAAAACAGTAATAGTGTGGTGTTATTGTGGTGTTATAGTGTCTGAATTGACCATTCAATTGTTGAATATGGTCAACATATTCATAATTGATTTAACGTGCTATGACAACACGTTACAGATCTACAGGTAGGCGGAAGCTTTAATGCAATATTGATTAGATTGGACTACACAGCCTGACGACCATCTTTACCATGTGTACACGTTAGGCAATGCATTACACATCCCTAGCATGATATTTCCTATTTATACACCCACTGCATGATAAAGACCTCCACAAACGTAGAAGGAAGTAGAAAGCTTAGGTTTCTTACAAAAAAAAAAAATAAAAAATAGTTAGCTTAATTGAAAAAATTGCGATGGCTCCAAGTTTTGGTGTAGTGCAGGCTGACTATCTGTACGACCTCCATTGGACACCAAAGTTGGATGAGTTTTTGATCAATTGTTTGCTTGACGAGAAGTTGTGTGGTCACTTTGTTCCTTTTGCAGCTAACGATGAGTCCATTGCGGATACTACGAAAGCAGTAAATTCGTATTTTAAAAAATGTTTTAACACGGATTACATCAACAGCCGCGTTGGTCTTTTAGCTAAACGCCATGAAGTTTTCACATCCCTCAAACTCAAGGATGGCGTGCAGTACGACATCGGCCAAAACAAGTACCATTGTTCGGATAACACTTGGTATGAATTGCTAAGGGTGAGTTTTATCAATGGTTTTGTGATTCAACTGATTCTATCAATGTTAACGTTGCAAAGTTAAATACATTGTTTTTTTTTTTTTTGTTTATGTAGTGGGATGAATTTTCGTTAGCGTACATGAATGAAGGTGATCCCCAGCATAACAAGATTGTCGAATTGTTTGGAGTGGAGCCACTGTACGTACCTCCTTTTGAGTATCATATTTTGTCTGACAGTGACAATGAACTCGATAGGAATGCAAAAGATTGCAGCAACAAAGGTGTTGAAATTATAGATGTGGAAGAGTATACCCCAAAACATGGTCGTGCAAGTTCAAAGGACATCCCACGTAAACATAGGCCACCGCGTCATGGCTTTTTTATGGGTATGAGTTCACTCGCCAGAAAAAAAAAATTCATCCCTCAACGGATGGATCTGTTAACCAGCCAACATACTACAACTCCTCTCATATGCGTCCCGATGAATCGAAAACAAATTCGGTCTCCACTGCATGTTCCGCCACTCCTAAGGATTACACGTTCGATTGGCCGTGGAAATAGGTCCATTAATGTAGCATTATCCTCTATGTTCGTACTTGTGTGCCAGTCAATGTCGTTCTACTGTCATCTTTGTTTTATGTTGGTTTCGTAGTATGTTGTGTTTGTTATGTTTTATTGTTGAAGGTTCGCATTTGTTTTGATTTAAACTAGTGTACCAAAGTAATGTGTGTTATTGTGGACTTCTTTGCGCAATTATCTTTGTTTCTGTTTGTAGAAAGCAAAATTCAATTTTTAAAACAAAACAAAGATACAAGCGTGCATAGACAAATTCAAAAAACATAGAATTAATATACTAATGTTCCAGTTTCAAAAAGAACCACATCCAAATTCATCCTACAAAAGAACCACAATCCAAATCCATTACACAAAAGAACCACCATCCAAATCGACAACACAAAAGACATAAGGGTCATTCGCAAATCCTACCACCAAACCAAGTTAGAACATTCTGCAAACATACACAAGCGCATACCACCTACAAACGTCCATCTAACATCATTTTGACCATGATAGCTTTATCTTCCATGGATAGGCTGAAAAACATAGACAACTCCTGTGCGTTCTTACATAAGCGCATTGTCACAACTATTTTATCCTCTTTTGATAGGAAGTGCATATCAGACAATGCGTCAAACACCGCATTCCTTTTCTTTTCCTCCTCATACGCAACCCCAAGACTACACGCAATCCCTTTCATGGTCTGTTTTGTATTTTGGGAAAAAAGTTTGCATGATATCCAAAAAACGGTCCTCCCACTGACCAACTCCCTTATTTTTTCCACTTTTCAGTCTCTTATCTGCCCTGACACGGGACCCGGACTCCGTACCTGAAGTGGTACCCATGCGAATGCCTGGGCTTTCCTCGCGTGGGTTCTGTTGTAATGGAACATCTTCATTATTAGAGTCCGGTTGGTCCTCCATGTCAAGCTCTGGAACTTCATTGGCTGCATCTTCAAAGGATTGTGCGTTTTCTCCCGTAGCTCTGTCCTTCCCAAATATTTATGCCCAATCGTTAAAATACGGGAACGACTTCTTCCTAAGTGTTTTTGCATTTGGATCCACCTACAAAAATGTGTACAACAAATAATTAATGAAGTGCAAATAACACATGTTCGTCTAAAATGAACTTCACAATGTACATAGCTGCAAAGTAAATTTATTTGTAAACATACAATTTATTCCTAAAATTGCATTCAGAGTCACCTTAATAATTCTGCTTTTATTCTGTAAGTTACAGAATTGAGAAAAAATATGGGTAAGAGAGAGATAAAAAAAATTATGTGTTTTTTTTTTAAAAAAAATGTAAGTTTCATAATTGAGAAAAAAATGGGTTTCAATAGTAAGTTTCAGAAATGAGAAAAAAAAAATCTGTGTTTTTTTTTTTAAAAAAAAAGCAGAGAGAGAGAGAGAGAGAGAGAGAGAGAGAGAGAGAGTAAGTTTCAGCCATGAATAATTTGAACAGATTGTAATTATACTCCTCTTCAGGCTAATTAAAGTTGACAAATTGGGTTATGCAAACCAAAGTATATTTTATGAACAATAAGTGTGTACAAAGCAAAAGTAATTTACGTTTATATCAGTAATATAATTTGCCTTGAGTGATGTATAAGCATTGTAACTTACCTTTAGCCATGGGAACCAAATGTTATCCTCGCTCGAAAAAGTTTTAGTCACCTCATTCCACCCGAACCCGGAACTTATTTTTATGAGTGCCACACTCATATAGTTCTTTCTCCAGACCTGTATTTTTGAGCTGATGTGTGGGTCAACTCGAAGGGTACATTCTGGAAACTTGGCCTTCAACCTTTTCTCTATCTCAAAATTGTATCCTTGCCTAAATCCATTATCCGCCTTCCAACCCTCGAGAACCATGTCCTTCAAAATATCTATCAGGGCATGCTCCTCACGCGGGCTCCAAACACATCGTCTTGATGAGTTGGAGGAGGATGCTCGGCCACTCTCTTGTGAACAAGAGTAATCCATCAGTAAACCTGTTCAAACAAGAGTTTTTTGTGTTTGGATTGGTTTGCATTGTTAACATAAACATTGCATAAGAAACATA
>CACSLK010027832.1:5071506-5082695 GCA_902706635.1 Striga hermonthica
TTTTTTTTTTTTTGTGGACATATGATAAGATGGATGCTAAAATATATGTATCTCCTTTTTTTTTTAAATTTATGTTGTGATGTATTTTGGCAGGAGCTATCTATTTTTTTAGATTTATGTTGTAAACTATTGACGTTAATTGTGGATGATCTAAAGTGCACCGAGTTGTCTTATAAAGTGTAAAGTGTTATATTATAAAGTGCAACATGTTGTATTATAAAGTGCGGCGTGATGTTTTATAAAGTGCAACGTGATGTTTTATAAAGTGCAACGTGATGTTTTATAAAGTGCACGTGTTGTTATATAAAATACAATACTTATATAGTATCATATAAATTATGTGTATTTGA
The DNA here is from genome assembly GCA_902706635.1 of Striga hermonthica. Taxonomy (NCBI): domain Eukaryota; kingdom Viridiplantae; phylum Streptophyta; class Magnoliopsida; order Lamiales; family Orobanchaceae; genus Striga; species Striga hermonthica. The sequence goes on from CACSLK010027832.1 coordinate 5,071,857, forward strand.
AAACTAGTTTAGTAGATATGATTGTACATCGAATTAACCAAAAATAATTTAATATATTTTATTATTTATTATTATAAAGGTATATTTAGTATTTTTAATATATTCAATATTTTAATATTTTTATTTAATATCTATATTATTTTTTAAAATGTATTAAAATTATGTACATATATTATAATGTGTATTTTAAATAAATGAAAAATTATGAAATTACAATTAGATCTTAGAAAATATCCAATTTTCAAAAATCAGCTGCCCTAAATCAAATGTTTTTTTGTTTGTCGCCTGCCCCAAATCATAAGTCGTCGACGGTGCTCTGAGCTTCAAATTCGTCGGGAAGGCCCGTTTTTGGGAGGCGACGCCACCTTCATGTACGTCGACATCTTTGAACACCATGAGATCCTCCGTTCTTCGCGTCCATGTCGGCGCCATCAATTGCAGTGCCGCGGTGACAGACGAGAGTTTCTGCGGCGGGGTTCTTGGGCTTCGACAACAGAAGGAAGGTCACAGCGATGGCGAGAGCTGGTTTCCGGCGGTAGGGCGTGAAAATTGAACAACTAGAAGATGCGGTCTCCTAAAGAGCTTCTTGAGCAGGTTTCAATTATCTGCCATTTCCAAAGTGAAGAGCTTCTCGAGCAGGTTGATCTAATTGCTCTCGTCTCTTGGCGCCGCCTAGAAAGACGACAGCGAAGTTCGGGCCGATTCGAGCGGTCATCGGTGACCAGATGCTCACCGGCGAGAACAGGAAACCGCCGTGGTGCTCTGTGTGTGAGTGTGTGTGAGAGAGAAAGGGAAACACAGAAATCGGGTGGAGAACAGGATCGAAGAAGGGGTGCACATTTTTCTGTTGGACAAAATACCAGAACTGCCCTTAACTAATGTAAAATTATTGAATTATCTGGACCATTGGATTATTAGATTTCATGGCTAAGATGCATTCTTATTTCTTTCATTGAGAATCATTCTCACTTGAACCTAACCATATATATATATATATATATATATATATATATAAAGATTTACCATTTTTTAAAAATAGCAACTAAATTTTTGGTCAAACCTCTTTCTTCATTAAATACTTTCTACATATGGCAACTTTTTTTTAATTAAATTTGGTATTCAAATTTCGGATGAATGTAATAATCCATATCCATATTATTTTTAAATCTCCACCAACTTCCCCACAATTTCTGCTTTGACCGTGCAGTATGATTATCTCCAAAATCTCTCTCTCATATCTCACCCAAAAAAAAAATCCTCTCCTTCAGGTCTTACTCAAAAAAAAAAAAAATGCAAATTTCCAAAAGCCAAAAACCATAGCAGCGGCGGCGAGGTTACGAATGACGGGTGGCTGATGACAGTGCAAGGAGCAGCTGCGACGGCGAGAAGGCGGAGAGATCTGCGATATACATTTCGGTAAATAGATCTCATTTTTTATACTTTCCGATCTGCAGTTTTTCCAAACTTTCTTTTTTTTTAGGCTTCAAGATTTGGTTTACAGACATCAATCAATTTCTTCATAACTTCAAGAGACTCATTAGGAGCAAGATGGCTAAAGAATCATGAATTCGAGCTATGGATCCGTGTGTTGATACTATGATTTTTTTTCCCAATTTTATATTGGGAGATCAATGGTATTCTTGTGAATTTTTTGGTGTTAGTGAGTGTTCTGAGGTTTTTTTAAAGTTTTAATCTTGGATGCCCATGAGCGTTGGTGTGTAGAATTTCTGCCTTTTTTGTTTGAGCATTTATGATTTAGCTTAGTCGATTTCTTGTGAGTTTTACAGGGCTTTTGTGAATATTCCCCTGTTTGATCCTGTTGCAGCCAATACACTCTTTGCTAGAAATTTTTATTAATTTTCTTGCATGCATTCTGGTGGTGGCCCTCAACAGTGAGGAGGCGGCGACCATGGCCGGGGAACTCCTCCCCTGCATTTGCATCACCTTCTTCATCAGTCCAACAAGTCGGCTTGGACCCATGAACCTGCAGCCCCGATCCAATCGATCGGGTTGGGATCCTTAACTGGGTCGACATCTACGGTGGGGGATATTTTCGGGAAAAGCTGGAACTCCTCACATCATCGAGTTTGAGCGCGTCGGGTATCGAGATTGTGAACAATAAGAACCCTAATCTGTTTTGATCTGGTTAGCTCAACAATTAGCCAAAACAAAAGTAGCAACAATGCCCTCTAAAAATCTTTGGTAATGCTGCAAGCCAGGACACGTTTCAAATGGCCAAGCATTTCCAAAAATTGGTAATTCATGTAATGATGATGGCAAAACATAGAGATCTAATATTTGTAATATTGGTAGAAATATGGATAGGAATTATAACAAAAGTTCAAATAATATTGTTGGAAAAGTGGGTTGGAATTATAACAAATGTCCAAGTCTTGGTGGTGTTAGTGTGAATAACACTATAAACCCGAATCTTGGATTTTCTTTAGCTGCTGTAACTTTTAGATGAATTGTTGGTATACAGGTCTGTGACGTTGGAGCTTTCATTTGTATCAAATGCTCTGGTGATCTTCTAATATTAGATCCTCTCAAGGTTGTGCTACTTATATTATAATGCCAACTTATAAAACTTTAGAACTAATAGTTAAATAAATTACATTCAAATGATGAGGAGAAAATTGGTGTAAAATATAATTTTATTGTAAAACTTTACATTGCTGTAAAATATGATTTTATTGGAAAACTTTACAGATTTAATCTCTAAAATGATGATGAAGAAATTGATGTATAAAATATGATGATATTTGGAAACCTCTTTATTGCAATACAATGAAATGTCTAAAAATATTCCTTTCACAAATTTAATAAACAAAATCACTATAGTACCATTTTTTAACCACACATCATCGTTACTATCGAAGATATTAGTTATATCTATCATATAAATTGAAATAATTTGTATCTATTATATAAATTGAAATAATTTTCACCTGTTGTTATTAATATATTGATATATATCCATTATTATTTAATATCTAGGATAAATGTGACGGAGAATAACATAGAAAATTTGACAAAATTTAAGATATATTTTTTTAGAATATTATATAATGTTTTAGATTATTTAAACATTTTATTGAGTTGTATTAGTACATTTTAGGCGTATAAATTTTACTTTTTTTACACAATTTAATTTTCATGCCATTTTTAAGACTTCAAGATGGTATACGCTGGCCTAAGTTCTTTTGAATATTTATCACGGGTTTGATTTTATTGAGACAAAATAATAATATAATAATATTTATTGTAAACTATGTTCATATTGCATCCAATGATGGAGCTACAGGGGGCCCAGGGGGCCCTGGGCCCCCTGATTTTTTTAAAATCAATATATATATATATATATATAATGTTTATATATAAAGAAAATACTATAAAAATGTAAAAATATTTAAATAATAATAACTAGACCTTATTCCTATGCTATTTTATTTAAATTATTAATATCATTTAATTTATTGAAAAATATAATGACAATCCTTATATATTAAATTTTTAGATAAGCTTTTAAAAATAGTTAAAATGATTTAATCTTTCAGTCTCTTAATTGTAAACCGATTTAGTGATTTTTAAAATCGAGCATTTAGTTTTAATGTTACATTTTTCAATGTTAATTTTTCACTCCTTTATGTTATAATCACATATTTTAACTTTATTTTTTTTCTTCAAAATGTTCATTTTATAAGCTCTCATAAAAAAATGCTAGGCAATGTGATGCAAAAGTTCAATTTAAATCAAATTTTCAACTAAAAAAAACTTATTTTTTTCATAAATTATAGATGTCGAACTTATATTATAAATACATGAAATCTCATTCTTTTGTTTATTTTATTTTATTTTTACAAAATTGAGGGTGATACGAATTTTTAAATTTTAAAAAACTTGATAGTACATGTTTCTATATTTATATTTATATTAAATACATTTTTATATGAAATGAGTGTTTCGACTTAAACTACAAGTTCATTATTTAACATTTAAAATCGAGCCCCCTGAGAAAAAATTCTAGATCCGTCAGTGATTGCATCACATTATATATATAAAAAAAACTATTATTGCTTACTTAATTATGATTTTTTTAAACATTATTTCTTACAATTTTTTAGTAATATTTTTTACCATCTGAAAAACATTTTTGTATATATTAATTTTTTCATATATAATATTAAACTAACCTTTGTTTTACAAGCTTCGGTTTTACACTCATATATATTTGATGCATAAATAAAATTTTTTTTGAAAGTATCATTTAATAGTCATTAAAACAAGGAATTAATATCAAACTATTCATACAATAAAAATAAATGTATATATAATAAAATATATTTATTACATTAATAAGTAATATTAAATATTTTATTCTTTAATATTTATTATTCATTTCTGTATTTATAATTTAGTTACATAATTTATATTAATTACATTAATAATTAATATTGACGTACATTAAATATTTTTATTAAATAAAATAAAATAAGAAGGAGACTACTTCTATAACTTTTATAAATAACTAGTTATCATCCTGTGCATATGCACAGATGTACATAAAATATTATAACTAATATGTGTTAATTTAATATTAAAATTATAGATGATAAACATATCACATTTTCAAGATATGTGAATTTAATATTAAAATTCTAGAAAATAAACATATCACATTTTCAAGATATGTGAATTTAATATTAAATTCTAGATGATGGACATACCACATTTTCAAGATTTAATCATTAGTTAAAATAAATAATATTTATATAAATTATTTGAGTACATATGAATCACTATATTGATTAAAAAAAATTGTTGGTAATGTAATTTTTATAATTTTATTTATTATTATTATTATAATTATTATTATTATTATTATTATTATTATTATTATTATTATTATTATTATTATTATTATTATTATTATTATTACAACGACAATTGTTTATAAGATTTTAAAGGTTTTTTTACTATATTATTAAAACTATTTACTAATTGTTTCTAAAGAAAATTGTTTCATGAAATATAAAATTAAAATAATAATAATAATAATAATAATAATAATAATAATAATAATAATAATAATAAGAATAATAATAATAATAATAATATCATTCATAAAACCTAATTAAGTGTAATCATGTATTTATAAAACCTCATTTATTTTCCCTCCAAAAGAAGTTACAAAATTTGTCATTCATATTTTGTCTTTCACATTAACTAGTCTTGATACCCGTGCAATGCACGGGATACATTACAAAAAATATTTTTTATTTAAATATTATAAAATTATTTAAGACGATATGAAATTATATTTTCCAAAATATTTTATCCAGTAATAATATGACATTTATTTATTTAATATTATTATTATATATATTGTATATTTTGACTATTTAATATATAAATTTTATTATTTATAAGTTTATAAAATATTATAAATGTATAAGATTCTATGAAATTTTTCATACAAATTACTTGTATGTACTTATACAATTGTCGTTTATCATATTCTTATAACTTTTGCAACAATTCATAATTTGAATATTGCGTGATAATTGACCAACGTTTAACCCATAATATTTATCTTCTGCTATAATTATTAAGTTCATTAAATGTTAAAAGCTTTGATATATAAATTATTAATTTTTAGTAACTTTAATCCTTATGCAACATACAAATTTTTAATGGTATTTTACTTTTGTGTTTTGATTTTTTATTTATATTTATTTGTTTAATTCATTTTTTCAATCTATATAATGAGTTACAGAGTATCTATTCTAATATTTAGATATATTATGTATTTCCATAATTACCAAGTGCTATAATTTAAACTATTATACATTGCTATTTTATTAACTTTTTTTTTTTCGTTTATAAAATAGCATATAAGAAAACAACATATATTGCAAAAATTGAATAATTATTCAATGTACATAGATACTTTTAAGGTGAAATTAATAATTCTAAATTGCCCGGCCATCAAATTTTATTTTTCTTAGTATATTATTTAAATTTTCAATAGTATTAGCACTGCATATGATATATTCAATGAGAATGTTCTTTTTTATAGTTAAATTGACTACATTTTAGAAAATTTTTTTAAAAAAAAATAATTATTTATTAAGTTAGTATGATTTAAACATAGTTGTTTTGATTATTATATTAAATATTTTAAGTACTTCTGAATAGTGAATATAATTAATTAAATTAATATCTACAAATGTATATGATATGATAATATATTTAATCAAATCAATTTCATTAATAATTTTTTGAATTGTGTCAATAAATTACTATTATATTAATATAAAATATTATTAAATATATATCTAATAAATCTACGGTCAAAATTCAATTTAAGGCAACTTGCAGTTAATGAGTTATAGTTATTGAGTGTATAAAAATTAATTATGTTTTTCGTGCATAAAATTTGCTAATAAATAAATATTAATTAAATACCAAATATAGTCGAAAAACTTTTCCGCCCAAATTCATGTCAATTATGGCAATAAAGATTCGTCCATTATATAGATATAGATATAGATTTTTCTGCGATCATAGTGTAAATATTATTAAAGATTTATATAATCACATCACAGTAAAGATGGTAATATGTATATTAATTAATAAGTAAATTATAATTTAAGCAAAGATGGCCATAAAATCTGTGATAATCTCAAAATATTATTGAAACTTGTTGTAGATCGTTTTCTGACATGAGCTATAAAGATGAGATGAGATCTAGATTCCCCTATAACATTTTATACCATATACTCAAACCATATATTTGGAAATAAAACATCTACGTAATATAATTCATTTTATGAAAGATTTTCTTGTGTAATATATTAGAATAGAATCCCAATATCACTCGTGAATCTCTAACATACAGTTTGTTGATTGGTTTTAACTTTATTATGCCAAACTATGATTTCATATAATCTTTGTTTAATTAATAAAAATTTTCCTAGAAAAAACGTAAAATATCTTTACTTCCCATGAACATTAAGTATTCCCAATAAATCATTTACAATCCTTACCTACAATTAGTATTCCCAATTTTAGCCAAAAAAATTTGAGCGGGAAAACTTCATCCATTTTTGGCAAAATGGTTTCGTCCATTATATAAATATAGATACACCCAATTAAGTGTAACTTGTATTTTTTTTTTGCTATCTATATCTATCTATATATAAAAAGAATTACTATTTACTAAAAATAGTAATCCAAAAATTTAGGAAAACATTTATTACATACTATTTTAAGATTTCTTTTAAAAAAAGTATTTAGGAATTAATTTGAATCTTATCCAAATTATTTAGGAAATAAGTGCATTCCATACATTAATCCCTATAGATTAGGAATCTTTAAAGTGATGGGTAAATCATTAGTAAATCTATTTTTTTTGGATTCATTATAAATCTTTTAAAGAATTATAAAATAATGGAATGGACATATCTATATATATATATATATATATATGTAAAATAATTAATATTTACTAAAAATAGTAATCCAAAAATTTAGGAAAACATCTTTTACATTCTATTTAAAGATTTTAAAAAAATATATTTAAGAATTAATTTGAAGCCTTATCCAAATTATTTAGGAATATGTTACAAAAAACGTGTCAGATTGGTTTTAAAATTTGAGATTTGAATAGGTTACACCAATCAAATTCATTCCAAAATTTGTTCACCATTTATGCCTTATCCAACTCATTTTATTTTGATTTCTTTTACAATTAATTGAAAAATCATGCAATCTTTTCAATAGTTGAATTTAATTTTTTACTATTTGTTAAGTAAATTCGTTTTAGTTTTTTTTTTTATAAATATTGATCTTTCCCTATGATTGATCAATCTTTTCAAAAATGGTATTTTATTAAAAAAATTGTGGATTATTTTTTTCCAATTTTTAACTAAATTTACCAATATTTTTTATTAAATATATATATATATAAAGAGAGAGAGAGAGAGAGAGAGAGAGAGAGAGAGAGTCTATTTACCAAAAATATTAGCAAAAAAAATAGGTCAGAAGTTAATGCAAAAGTTTTACTTATTTTTTTCTTTAAAAAACATACATCATTAAATGCCACCATAAATTTTGGTTTTAGTTCATTTTATTATTTTAAAAAATCAGGCTAAGATCTATTAAGTGTTCATGTTTTTATTTTTATTTTTTATTTTTTTCTTAGAACCAATGAACAACGTTAAAATCTCGGTCTTTATGTTTATAAAATCTCAATTCAAAATATAACAAAAGTTTTAGAATATCGGTCTCTATATTTGTGCCTTTCAAAAAATATTGAATACTAAAAATATTATTTAAATTGTTAATTAATTAAATTAATCTTAATTTTTTGAAAATTACTATGTTTATTTTTTATTAATATGCATAAAGTAAAATTCATTAATTCGTCTTTAGATATATAATTTTTAATCTTAATATACTATCATTTGGTGTAGACATTTATTATATGAATCATAAAATATTTTTATTTCATAAAATTAAATATTTTAAAGAAATATAGAAAATTTCTTTAGATCAAGCGGGTGGGGCGGCTGGGCTGGGAACTGCCTAATCCCCGGCTCTGTGTCTGGAGTTTGGGTTGCTGTCCTGGCTTCCGATGTTTGTCGGGTCGGGGAGGTGGGTTGTTCCTGCGGTAGGAGTGAGGGCCGACTTCTGGATTCGTTTCGGGGCTTGGGTCTCCGGGTTCGCTAGGCCTTCGGCAGTGGTGAGCGGGGCTTCTGTGCTTTGGACTTCTCCGGCAGTCGGCTTTGTTCGTTGTCAATCTTGGATGTGTCTGCTGAGGGGAGGATGTTTTTTTAGTCGTAGGTTGGTTTTTGTGTTTTTAGTGTTTTCTGGTTAGGTTGTGTTGTTGTCTGTTGTTTTAGGTTTGGGTCGTTGGCCTCAGTGAACTCGAGTGTCACATTTATTATCCCCTTGGGATCCGACACTCGGGTATTACCGTGTTGCGGTCCTTTTAGATGTTTTGTTGGTTTAGTTGTTTTAGTTGGTCTCGTTGGTTAGTTTAGTGAGTTTTATTCTAGTGTTTGCTAGCCGGGATTCTAGGCGGTCTTCGGACCTGTCCTCCCACTTTTTCAGCTGTTGGCTGCTGTGTATTCAGCCGTTGGCTGCTGTGTATTCGCACATTTGTGCATTTTGATTTATAATATTATCTATCGTTTTGGAAAAAACAAAAAAAATCGGGTGATTGAATTAGGGTACTGCCCAGGTTGATTAAATTACTTTTAGGTGGTATTTAAAATAGTCAAAAAAATTCACACAACTTGATTGGTCCTATGTGACAAATTTATGTATCAGCTTGACAAGACCAAATCGATTATTGAACCTAAATTTAAATTTAACATTGAAACTTTATTACGTGAATGTGATGTAATTCAAACTTCAAATAATCGTAGTAACAATACTTTATGAAATCATGTTTAATAATTTATAAATATTTATATCATTTTACTTATAATTATGTGAATAAAATAATATTTTATTATAATTTTTATTAATGTACAGTAAATATAAGGTTTTCAGAATCAAACCATCATCGAAACGATCAAGTTATTTTATTAAATCATTTGTGGTTTTTCAGATTTTTAATTTATAAATATTTTATTATATATATATACACATATATAGTACTTTTTGTAATAAATTCAAATAAAATATGTTACTTAATATCTAAACAATTTAAAATTTCAATTGTTTAAACTAATTGATAAACAATTTATAAATCTCTATTTTGTTTAAATATGTAATTTTATTTAAAATGATTTTAAATGTAGCAAAATTTATTTAGAAAATCGTATCGATCATACCAGTTCAACCAACTGGCGTTGACGGATTGATAGCAAATATTTTATTCAAGCGAACTAGACTGGTTATAAACCGGTTCTCGGTCCACCCGATCGGACTGTGACCAAACACGGTTTAATTTGAAAATGATGGATCTTGATTAATGTTATTTATATATTTAATTTATAAAACAATCATAATATTATTTTTCCGTGCATCGCACGGGCCATGCACTAGTATATTAAGAAAGGTTGATGGTAAATTCAATTTAGAAAGCTAAAATAAATGAGTCAAATGTTTAACTTACCAATTATGGAAATGTTGTTGAAAATTTATATTTTGTGATCACATGCTTAATAAATTGGATATGAAGATTTAAAATCATTTATGGTACACATTAATTTGGAAATCCACCTACATATCCGGAACAATTTTTTTATTTTTTTATGTTACAGTAAATATTCAAAATGAATTTTGTTCATGCAGTAGAATATTTTTAAAAAATCGTTTTATGCTGTATAAAATCTGTCCAACCAATTAAAATAGTTTGTTCACGTGTTTTATGCAAATTTTTGAAAAAAAACAGTTTGGTTTATACTAAAATATCATATCCCAATTTTCTTGCAAATTTGTTCACGCGTTTTGAGAGTGTGTTAAGGAATTTGTTTTGGATTTAAGAGTTTTGTGGAAATTTGTATTTTATAACCGTGAAAATTGTTTGTATAATTAGTTGCATATACTTTATTTTTAATTTATGATATGCTGAATGAGTATCAAATTTTATTAAATAAATTTACTTGCAGCCGCATATAACTTTACAGGATATTTATATTTATTTTTTTGTATTGTCTATGATTTTATATATGCTTACATATTCTTTTGCAAATCTATTGAAAATAATGATTGATAAACATACATAACAAATCAAGACAGACTAACTAAAAAATTTTAAACCCATAATGAATGTTTCTATAAAACTATTAAATTCAATTGTAATTCCAAGTATCTATATATATA